>PVJC01022361.1:0-27404 GCA_004026665.1 Murina feae | reverse complement strand
GAAGCCGCCAAGCAGGCCGCCAACTCTTTCCCACTCACCCGTCCCCTGCTGCCTTCCTTTCCCACTTCCCGGTGCCCCGCAAAGGGCCTAGGACCCCCCCCTACCGCCTCTTACTGGCTTCCCGGTGCCCTCCAACCCTGCCGCCTGTTTCCCACTCACGGGTCCTGGGTCCTGCGCTGTCTCGCCCTGCAGCCGCTCTGTGCACTCAGGAGGTCCCTCAGCCCGGCCTGTGCCCTCTCGCAGTCTGGGACCCCTTGAGGGATGTCCACCTGCTGGCGTGCCTGACCAGCCTGGGTGAGGGGCTTTAAGGCTGCCCACAGCTCCCATTGACCCAACGTCCCAGCAAGGCCGGCTGGATGCAAGTTTCTGTTCCTTTAAGCTGAGGTGGGCTGAGGTAACGAAACCTCCTCTGCTTCCCCTCGCAGCGCAGCGTCTATAATGAGACTTTGTTACTCTTAGTAAGGCAGGCCAGGCTGCTGTTCCCTTTAGCTCCTGAGGATTCTATGATTGTTACATTATTGAAACATGTTTTGGAGCCTGCCCGCCAAGGGCCGAAAAACAGTATCGCTTTCGTTCCTGCTGCAACGGACGCTGCCTAAACGTTTACTCAGGTCCGTGAGTGGCGGCCGCCATGTTGGCTGGGCTAATTTGCATACAGCCGCTCTGATTGGCTGGTGGGCGTGGCTTACCCTGTCTTGGAGAAACGGTTAATTTTACTATTTCACTTTTATTAGTTTAGATGTCATAGCTGTCCTTTCATTGCTTTTTGGCTTTCAACATTTTTTTTCTCTCTCTGTATCTTCTATTTTCTTTTGTGGTAGGAATAATTAAGATCTCACATCTCATTACCTTTGAGGATTATAACACAATATTGGCTATAATTATTATGTCCTATGACTATAGGACTCAGATCACCTAGCTCTTTAGAACTTGCCTGCAGTTCCAAGTATTCTTTTTTTTTTTAATTTTTAAAAATATTTTATTGACTTTTTTTACAGAGAGGAAAGAGAGAAGGATAGAGAGTTAGAAACATTGATGAGAGAGAAACATCGATCAGCTGCCTCTCGCACACTCCCTACTGGGGATGTGCCCGCAACCAAGGTACATGCCCCTGACTGGAATCAAACCTGGGACCCTTGACTCCACAGGCCAACACTCTATCCACTGAGCCAAACCAGTTAGGACCCAAGTATTCTTAAACAACATATGTTGGGGTTTTTAAAGTTATCTTCTCAATTTAGTTATTTCTTTTATTTTTAATATATTTTTTGACTTTTTTACAGAAAGGAAAGAAGAGGGATAGTGAGTTAGAAACATCGATGAGACAGAAGCATCGATCAGCTGCTTCTTGCACACCCCCTACTGGGGATGTTCCTACAACCAAGATATATGCCTTTGACCAGAATCAAACCTGGGACCCTTCAGTCCCAAGGTCTATGCTCTATCCAGTGAGCAAAACTGGCTAGGGCATCAATTTAGTTATTTCTGAAAAATTTTTAAAAGATTCAAGTGCCACATTTATGTAACATCTATCTTCCAAGTATTGTACTTGTTCATATTTAACCTAAAATGTTCTCACGCTTTTGGCTCACTTCTGCACCATGGTCAGCATAGTTTTATATAGTATTTTAATTTATCTTTCTATCAAATTATTGTCATCTTCAATAAAACAGAATTCCAGGATTTTCACCTTGTCTGATTAAGAAAGAATAACCTATATAAAAAGTGTTTCCTTCTTTAAGTATACATACATGTGTGAGGATAATAAATAAGGTGTGTTTCTTCTCTTGTCTCATGGACCATTGCTTATTCTGTGTCTTAAGCAGTCTGGTCAGTTTGAGAAGGCTAAAAAGGGCTACTTCAAAGGTAGCCCTGATGTTTTGGGGGAAAGGGGGTAGGAAATCATGCTAGCAGGTTCAGTGTGCATTCTTAATGACCTGTGGCTGAGACATTGCCTCCTTCCCCATGCCTCCTTCCCTGAAACTGAATTTGCAAAACAAGCCATGAGCACTGCCCTGGGCGAAGGGTGGATTGTTAGCTGACACTGAAATCTTGGGACACCTGGGGGAAGGGTAGATGGGGGTAGCACTTCCTCCAGGGCCTTGAGGGAGGAAGAGAGCATATTTGCAACACAATGAACTCAAGAGGTAGTTATAAGACAAAGTCCCCACGTGTTACTTCACTCTGGTTTGGAACATTCCCAGAGTCCATGCGCGTTGTTTAAACTGTGATTTCTCCACTTCTTCAAAGCATTGCTTAGTTTTTTTGGTCTTTCTGCAACATTTTGGTTCCCTAACCCAGAAACTAATCAAAGACTGGCTTTTGCCTCTGGTTAGAGGATGTGGTTTGGGGCCCAGGGGCGCAGGACAGGCATCCGAAGGCAAGCCCTGCTGATTTTAGCAGAATTAAATGGGGGAACTCCCAGCACTCTTGGACCCTCAACCTAAGACCCAGCCAGCACCTGAAGAGAGTGGACAAACACTTCTGGACCTGTCGACAGAATCAGTAAGGTAGGGGCCCCAGTCAGTCAGCCTACTCCAAGTGAGTAGAAGGAGAAGTGTGATAACCTCCTCAGAAGTCATAGGACTTCTTCAGGTCAGAATCAGGAATGAGGTGGACTGTATTTTAAACTCTGAGTGAATGTCTGGTGAAAGTGCATGAGTGTAGAGGGAGGGGGCCTGCCCTCTCCTCTCCTTTGTGTGGCTCCATGACCTCAGTTACGGAGTCCGAGTAGACCCCAACCTGTGGTTTCGCGATTTGTCATAAGGCATAACAGTGACTCCCCCCACGTGGAGGTGACCAGGCCCAGGGTTTATATGGGTGCACCTTAGCTAAGACAAATCTAAGCTCCCAAGGGACATGGCCAGGTGGAGATCTGAGTGAGGATCTGTGAAAACAGTTCACCCCTTCCCTTGTCTGTCTTTCGTCATCAATCATCATGGGGTGGGGAGAAAGTAAACCCACTGTTCTCAATTGCATGTTGGAAATTTTTGAAAAGGTTTTTTTTTTTTTTTTTTTTTTCAGGACTATGATATTAAAATGAACCCTGAAACACTGAGGAAACTCTGTGAGTTAGAATGACCAGACTTTGAGGTCAGCTGGCCCCCGGAAGGCTCTTTAAATGTATAACTTGGTCAAGGCAGTCTGGGATGTAGTCATGGAAGACCCTAGACATGCAGATCAGTTCCCTTACATAGACAGCTGTTTAGAAACTGCTCTCATCCTGCCAGCATGGGTCCGGTTCTGTGTGTGTGAGAAGGGACAGAGTAAGGTTCTAGTAACAGAAGAGGAGAGGCAGGCAGGGCAGGAGCAGGCTAAGGAGAGGCAGGCAGGGAAGGAGCAAGCAGGAAAGAAGCAGGTAGGCAGAAAGAATCAGGTCTCTAAGAAGGGAAAGCAACCCCCTGTTCTGCCAGGACCCACTGAGGAACACATGAGAGTAGTATCAGAGGCTTGGAAGCGGCTCCAGACCCAGGCCCCCACAAGAATATTAGATACAGACAGATGGGCCAGGGAGGCTTTTCCAGATGAGGAACCCATTTGGAACCCAAACTCAGAGGGCGGAAAGACCAGGCTAGAAAGATATCAGCTGGCCTTCCTCCAGGGGGTCAGGGCCAGAGCCAAGAAGCCCACCAATATGGCTAAAATCTCTGAGGTTTTTCAGAAGCCTGATGAAAGCCCAGCAGCTTTCTATGAGAGACTGTGTGAGGTATACCGGATCTACAGCCCCTTTAACCCTGAGGCCCCAGAAAATCAAACTATGGTAAATGCCGCTTTTGTAGGCCAAGCCCAGCCTGATATCAGGGGAAATTACAGAAGCTGCAAGGATTCGCAGGAAAAAATGCCAGTGAACTGCTGGAGATAGCCAACCAGGTTTTCATCAACTGAGATAGAGTGGCAAGGAAGGAGGAAGAAAAAAGAATGCAGAGAAGGGCCAATATAATAGCAGGAGCTTTTAGAGGCTCAGGCTCCCAGACAGATCAGACAGGGAAGCAAGAGTACAAATTAGGGAAAAAAGGAAGAGGGAGCCTGAGATGAGACCAGTGTGCCTACTGCAAGGAAACAGGGCACTGGAAGAATGAATGTCCCAGATGGCAATGTAAGAAAAGTGGGCCCCCTTTCCACCTAGTCGCTATTAACCAAAGCAGATCTCATTGGGCTGGTAACGACTGATTCCGATTAGGATAAACCGCTAGCCTCCATGAGCCCATGGTCAGAATGAAAATTGGGGGCCAGACTATGGACTTTATGGAGCTGAGCATGCAGTAGTCACACAGAAAATGGCACCTCTCTCAGAAAAGGAGGTCACCATTATTGGAGCTACTGGGGATCAGATCCATGGACCATTCTGCTGGCATCGCTAATGCCAGCTTGGTGGTCATCAAGTAATTCATGAATTCCTGTGCTTGCTGGGCTGTCCAGTGCCTCTAGGGGGTAGATAACTTTTGGCCAGGAGGGGGGGCAGAAATTGCATTTGCTCCAGATGGCTCAGCACAGCTTCACCTAAGTGAAGAAACCTCTCCATTGATCCTGTCCCTAGCAGTGCCCTGGGAGGAAGAATGGAAACTTTATACATCCCAGACAAAGGCCTCACCATTAGAACCTGAATTAGAGAGAGAATTCCCGTTGATCTGGGCAGAAAGGAATCATCCAGGCCTGGCTGAAGACCACGCCCCCATGCTAATTATCTTAAAGCCTGGGGCACAGCCTGTTAAAATCCACCAATATCCAATTCCAAGGGAAGCACGCCTAGGAATCCAGGTCCACTTAGACTGGCTGTTTCAGTGGGGACTTGTTAAACGTTGCAGGTCTTCATGGAACACACCTCTTTTGCCTGTCAAAAGCCTGGGACTGATGATTACCACCTGGTCAAGGATCTATGTGCTATTAATGAGGCTGTTATAATCCTGCATTCAGCACTGCCAAACCCCTACACGCTTCTGGGGCTCATTCCATCAGAGACGGAATGGTTTACATGCCTAGATCTGAAAGATGTCTTTTTCTGCCTTAGATTAGCTCCTTCCAGCCAGTTCCTTTTCGCTTTTGAATGGGAAAACCCAACCACAGGTGCCAAGGAGCAGTTCACCTGGATCAGACTGCCACAGGGGTTCAAGAATTCCCCTACTCTTTTTAGTGGAGCACTAGCATCTGATAAGTTCACAGGACAGTACTTGGGGTGTGTCCTACTCCAGTATGTAGATGACCTCCTACTGGCTAGTTCCACATGAGCTCAGTGCTGGGAGGGAATACGAGCCCGTCTGAGACTATTAACTGAAACAGTTTACAGGGTGTCCAAGAAAAAGGCACAGATTTGTCAGAAAGAAGTCAAGTATCTAGGCTTCTGAATCACCCAAGGGAAACGAAGGCTATGGACTGAAAGAAAACAGGCAGTATGTGCTATCCCAATCCCTAGCACCTGGCGGCAGATTTTGAAATTCCTAGGAGTGGCAGGATTCTGTCGAATTTGGATCTCAGGGTTTTCAGACCTGGTCAAGCCTCTCTATGAAGCTTTAAAAGGAGAAGACAAGGCACGTATTGACTGGGGTCCTGAACAGGAGAAAGCCTTCACCACCATAAAGGTAAGGTTCACTGAGGCCCCAGCACTAGGGCTACCAGATGTGACATGAGACTTTAATCCTTTTGTTCACGAGAACAGCAGGGTAGCCCTAGGAGTTCTGACCCAGGAATTTGGACCCTGGAAAACACCAGTAGCCTATCTCTCCAATCAGATTGACCCAGTTGCCTCCGGATGGCCCCCATGTCTCAGGGCCCTTGCAGCCAGGGCATTGTTAGTCAAGGAAGCGGATAAGCTTACCTGGGGACAAAATTTAAATGTAAAAGTACCTCATGCCGTTGTCACCTTAATGGAAGCAAGGGGAAAGCACTGTTGTTTACAGACGGCAGCAGCTTCTTAGATGAAGGAAAAAGATGAGCTGGATAAGCAGTGGTATCAAACTTTGAGACAATCAAGTCACAGGCCCTGCCTGAAGGATGGTCAGCACAGAGGGCAGAACTTTGGGCCCTAGTAAGAGCCCTAGAACTCAGTAAGGATAAGCATGCCAACATCTTCACAGACTCTCTCTATGCCTTTGCAACCTGCATATCCATGGAGCCATGTATAAGGAAAAGGGGCTCTTGATGGCCAGAGGAAAAGGAATAAAAAATCAGAAGATTTTAAAGTTACTAGAAGCAGTCTGGGAGCCTAAGGAAATAGCTGTCATCCATTGTAAAGGTCACCAGAGAGGGAAAGACTCAGTATCAGAAGGAAACTGGAGTGCATATGCCACAGCCAAGCAGGCAGCTAAGGAACAAGCAGCAGCAGCACAGATCATGTTGGCTCCTGAATTGCCTGAACCTCCAAAATGCACTCCTCAGGAGGAGAAATGGGCCAAGCAAGAAGGGGGCAAGAGGACAAAGGAAGGCTGGTGGGTACTCCCAGATCATAGAGTCTATGTCCCAGAACAATTAGCTCATAAGGTAGTCCTCCAGCAACATGAACTTACTCATTTAGGAAAGACTACTCTAGAAGCTTTGTTAGGCAGATACTACCTAATTGCCCGTCTTCCCTCCTTGTGTGCCTCAGTCTCTCAGCATTGCCTCTGCTGTGCTCAGAAAAATGCCAAACAGGGTCCTGTGGGATTGATAGGAGTACAGCGCTATGAGCAAGCTCCTTTTGAGGACTTAGAAGTAGATTTTACAGAAATAGGGCATAGCAAAGGAAATAAATATTTGCTAGTCTTTGTTTGCACCTTTTCAGGTTGGGTCCAGGCATATCCCACTCGCACAGAAGAGGCGAGGGAAGTCACTAAGGCATCGCTGAAGGATATAATTCCACAGTATGGAATGCCTCTGACCATAGGGTCTGATAAAGGCAGAAATAGCAGAAATAGTACAACAGGTAACCAAGGCTTTAGGAACTAGATGGAACCTACATACAGCTTATAGGCCTCAGAGTTCGGGGAAAGTAGAGCGCATGAACCGGACTCTAAAGCAGACTATGGCTAAGCTGTGCCAAGAGACAACCCTGCCCTGGACAGATATATTGCCTCTTGTACTCCTGCGGGTATGCTGTGTCTCTAGGGCCAGGGTAGGTTTCTCCCACTCCCTTAATTCGGCCAAAGGGAGATTTGGGAGAAATAGGAAACTTAGAAATCCAGAAGCAACTACAAGGACTTGGAAAAACTGTCTTCAAGATCCACAGGTGGGTTACTGACTGACTGCCCATCTCCCTAGGGACAGCTGTGCATCCTTATAAACCTGGAGACCAGGTTTGGGTAAAAGATTGGAAAAAGGAGTCCCTCAAACCTATCTGGAAGGGACCCTATCCAGTCATATTAACTACCCCCACAGCTCTTAAGGTTGCAGGACTGAACACCTGGATCCACCACTCCCAAGTGAAGGCAGCCCACCAGTAAAGTGACGCCCAGCCTGAGTGCAAGGTGACCTCTGACCAGAAACACCCCCTGCGGATCACCATTAAGAAGACAGCAGACCTGGCTGATCAACCTGCCCCAAGGAATTCAGATGACACCCTGCTGAATTCTCCCTAACACTAGACTTTCTTATCTCCCCCTAAAGGTAATATGCTCTGTTAATTGTGGATTATCTTTCTAATAATTCCCATCTTGTCTTTTTATGAGTGCCACTGGATCTCAAGCGAGTACCAGAAGGGGAACTCGTCTGCTCTTGCTGTGATACAGAAGCACCATAGAATCACTGTTTCCCACACAGCAAAGTGTGGGAGGCCCCCTGCTACAGAAGGCGCCGCCATGGAAAAGAACTGGTTCATGCCCTCCTTCCCCATGCGGGATGCGGAGAAGGGAGCCCCATCCCAACACAGCAAGGAACAAAGGCCTCATCATAAATTGCTGGACTACACCTTCCCATGCCATCCTTAGCTACATCTGTCTGACAGGAATAGTCATAATACTACTCTTTGTCCTAGTGGTTCACTGTTGTAGCTCCCACTAATATTAGAGACCAGGTAGTCTAGGGAAAAGCCCAATCAAGTCAGTTTATTTATTTTTTTTTTTTATCAGCCTGTGGCATGTTATGACTCTACTACCAAATGCACGTGGGGGGAGGGATTGTATTGGATGGAAAAAAAAATAATAGAACCTGTCATGGCCAATGTGAAGCTAACTAATGCTGCTCCTATTTGTTTCAGCGGTATCCAAGGCCAACATCCAACAGGTCACCTCCCAGATGAGCAATGCAATTCTACCCCTGCCTGCCTGAAGCCAAAAGAATGCCTACAAGTCCCCATCTCCCCCAGAGGAAGGAACAGGATGCTAACCTCCTTTGACATCACCCTTTTTCAACTGGAAGTAGCTAAGAGTGAGTGGTCAACACCCCTGTTCCCTATAGCATCCCGTGGTTGTTGCTCCACAAGGCTAAAAAAAGCTTGTGGGACAAAGACAGGGGGGTTATGAGAAGGCTAAAAAAGGTTAATTCAAAGGTAGCTCTGATGTTTTGGGGGAAAGGGAGTAGGAAATTATGCTAGCAGGTTCAGTGTGCATTCTTAATGACCTACGGCTGAGACATTGCCTCCTTCCCTATCGCCTCCTTCCCCATCGCCTCCTTCCCCGAAACTGAATTTGCAAAACAAGCCACGAACACTGCCCTGGGGGAAGGGTGGATTGTTAGCTGACACTGACATCTTGGGACACCTGGGGGAAGGGTAGATGGGGTAGCACTTCCTCCAGGGCCTTGAGGGAGGAAGAGATCATATTTGCAACACAATGAACTCAAGAGGTAGTTATAAGGCAAAGTCCCCATGTGTTACTCCACTCTGATTTGGAACATTCCCAGAGTCCATGCGCGTTATTTAAACTGTGATTTCTCCACTTCTTCAAAGCATTGCTTAGTTTTTTTGGTCTTTCTGCAAAAAGTTCCTCTTTGGGATCCATTGTTACAGGAATCCATATGGGCTTGGAGGAGTTTTCTGGAAATATACAAGCATATTCTCGATCAAAGGTTAATAAAAGAATCTCTTTTATAAATTAGACTTGGGATCCTTTCATTTTTGCCCAAACAATATTCCTTTGGCTTATTTTGACACAATGTGTGTTTTTATAGGTATCTTGTTATTAGCATTACAAATAAATAATAATTTTAAAGTAAAAAATTTTAAAAGAAGGCTTTTACTTAGAAGGCATTATTTCATTACCCCCCCCCCTTTTATAATTTAAATATTAGGAGGCTTTTGGAAATTTTACAATGCAGTCTTGATAATTTTTAATTTTTTGTTTAAAGATATGACTGCTCTGGATTTATTGAATGTTAAGCAAGTTTACTATGAGATGAACTATCAGTAAAAATTAGTTAATGCTTTAAGAATAGGTTCTTGTCTAGTATAATTAAGTTGTCTTGAATATTTATTTATAATAATTAGCCAGTGTAAATTAATCTGAAATAAGGTTTATTTTTATTAACTTTACTTTTCCTAGGTTATTGACAGTAAATGACATTAATTAAATTTCTGCTATTTGGCTGTATTAAGAAATATTTTGTTACTTTATTTTGTCCTTCTTAGAGGCCCAAAACCTTCATAACATTTAAAATATATGTATATAAGCAAAATACATTTATTAATTTTTTTATTTAATAAAGCTTTCTTTCTATGTGATTTCAAGTATATTAGATTGGTTAAATTCAAACTATTTCCTTTAAGAAGAGAGAACAAATTTTTTGAATTACTTTGGGCCCTTGGAGTTTTTCAAAAATCATCCTTTGGTTATAGCCTTGAAATTTAACTTAAAAAGACCATCAAATATAATTTAAAGATTATATACTTTTTATAATTATTTTAAGATATCAATTAAATTTAAACTGGTTTTTGTATTTAAAAATTTGGTTGAGATCACAGAATTAATCCTTTTTCAATTAAACCAATAAGCAACATATTTTGAATTCCTAATTATTTCAGAAAAAACATGAAAATTATTTCCTCAAAAATAAATTTCTATATTTTAGGCATTTAGTTGTCATAATTATATAATTTATCTCAATTTAATTTGAAGCTTGAACTTTTAGAGCTGGCAAGTCAAATATTTAGCATTTTTTTTAGATTAATAACACTAAAATTTTTAAGAATAAATTTCAAAAATACCAGACATAATCAGTCAATAGATTTAAATTTGCCCTCTAGATTTCATAAGTGGCATACTTAGATTAATATTTTAGTGTCTTGTCATTTCCAAATATTTAGTTCAATTTTGCAAACTCCCAAAGTCTTGAGCTGCTAGTGACTGGAAACAGGTAGCTATTTAAATTCAAATTAGTTACATTCTTTCTGCTGGAAATATAACCAACCCAAAGGAGGGGAAATTGGGGAGTGGGCGCATACTCGGGAAGTGGGCGTAGATATCAGAGGGTCAGCAAGTGTCTTCCTTCCCACACATTCTGTTTGCTTTGGGGGACATTTCAGCAACTGACCTGGCCGAGTTCTTTTCCTAATTAAAGGCATGCTTAATAGAAAAAGACAGATTTTAAATTTTTTCCTATTTTGCTTTCCAAAGTAATAATTAGCACCCAAGGTGACCTTAGCCAAATTTTGGGTTTCCCAACACATTCTTCTATAGTTTTTAAACAAAGTTGTAAGTAATATTTTTGTGAGAAAGCTAATGGCTCCTTCCTTTCCAGCCACTTTTGAGATCAGAAGTTGAGGATCTGGTGGCTTTGTAGAAATTATAGATTTTTGATCCTCAAAACAAATTAGGTATTCTATGATTTGAACAAGAAACCACATTAAAGATGACCATGGCATTCTTTTTTTCAGCCTGACTTAAAAAAGTACCTTTTAATATTTCAATTTCTTTATAATTTTGCCTTTTAACCAAATTTTCCCCCATTATAATCTGACTTAAAATAAAAGTATTTCCTTGCCCATTCTGGTTTCATGAATTTTCCAAAGCTAGTACAAGCGTTATACACAGTGCAATCTTACCACCATACCAGTATTGTTTCTGCTCAGGTGATTCCTTCTTTTCCAGATTTCCATCCTTGTCTCAAGTGCCATTAATGCTGGGGTTCTTGTTCCAGCATCTAGAAGGGTCAGCAATCTGGAGAAGGACTGTGTGTAACTCAATAAAGAGTCCAGAGACAAAGCATAATTTTGAATGGCATTGGGGGTCAGAGTGTTGCAGAAAGACCAAAAAACTAAGCGACGCTTTGAAGAGGTGGAGAAATCACAGTTTTAATAACACGTGTGGACTCTGGGGTGTCCGAAATCCCAAATCCAGAGTGGGGGTCACGCGCAAGAACCTTGCTTCATAACTGTTCCTTGAGTTCATTGATTTGCAAATATACTCCCTCCCCCCCAGGCCCTGAAGGGAGTACTCTGTTAATCTACCCTTCCCCCAGGTGCTTAGGTTCCGGGCTCAGAACAAAGCCCCCTGCCCTACAGCAGGACAGGGCTTTGTTTGGTTTAATGGCCTAACATTCCTTGCAAAACCAGTCTTCCTCCTCAAGAGGAGCCTAGTTAAAGAAACTAAGCTCTCCTCATCTCAGTAACCCTTGCTTTTTATTAACACAAATTGTCCTGAGGCAAAGCAGAGAAATATACTTCAAAGGGTCAGGTTTTATTTACACAGTTCAGTGTCAGAATGGGGGGAATTAGCCTATGGTTGTTCGATTGTTCAGGTGTTTGGCCAGTAGGAGGCTATAACATGTAGATTAAGATGCCTTGAGCTGTTTGGCAGCCAAGCAATCAATTTATCCGCATTCTAGTATTTGAGTATATATTACTCACCTTTCATTATCTGATGGTTTTGGTTCGTCAGTAAATAAATCCTGAATTGGTCCCAATAACATCATTTAAGATAAAACTCATGGGAATTGTTCTTCAATTGGAAGTAAATTGATTGAAACAGCATCAGAATTTCCCTTCTCTAAAACAGTAAAATGCTCACAAGTAACAGTGCAGTAAGCCCAAACACCCTGAAACAACAACCAAAAGAATGACACCACAGGATAAGGAGCATCATATAATGCCCACCTATTACAACTGTTGCTCTTGTAGAAAAACCAAAACTAAGAAAAAGATGAACTAGACAGGCAGGTGCTGCTCAATTTGATTCTTGCTTCCCCTTCCCCCTGTAGCTTTATCAGAGTCTACAAAGTTGTCACGGAGAGAGGAAACCTCAGGAGACCTCCATTCTTGTTCCCTTTCCTGCAAGAGGAGCATTACAGGGAATGGCTGCTGGGAGAGGAGGGTGAAATGGAGAAATGAGCAATAGCACTGAGGTTCCCTTGGTGAGAATGATTCCAAGGCAGGCACTGAATCAGGAGCCTGGAGGCATCTCTCTCTGAGAATGGGATTCCTCCTGTTAATGTAATGAATTCTGGTGAAGCCATAGAGCAAAAGGATAGGAACTCAGATTTTCAAACCGCAACCTCATTTCAGTTATATTTGTTCCTCCACAATTCCCTCAAGTTACAGAATAGTTGATGGAGCAGGAATTTGTAGATCCCTCAAACTGTGCCTTTAAAGAAAAAAACAAAATTTAGATAAGAAGAGAGCTGACAGAATGCCTGAGGACAGACTGCTATGTATGATGAAAAATGAAGAAAGCATGATTCTGAGGGGTAAAAAGGATAAAACTGTGCAATAACCAATGTTTTTATTCAGAAGAAAACAACTCAATCTAGAGAAGGAGCTTTCCCCAATCACTTATGATACAATGCAACTAAATAACAACATAAAACCTGTCAAATAAAATCTCAAAAGTAAGGTGATAAACAGCTGTATGACAGAATACTAACCCCTGAAGGATGCTCATATCCCAAACCCTGGGCTTTGCAAATATGTTACCTGACGTGTAAAAGGAAATGTTATAGATGTGAATAAAGTTAAGGAGTTTGAGAAAGGGAAATGGTCCTGGTTCATTTGGATGGGAACAATGTAATTACAAGGTCTTTATAAGAAAATGAGGGAGGCAGGAGAACTAGGGCAAAAGAGATTTAAAGATGCTATGCAGCTGGCCTGGAAGATGGAGGAAGACACCATAGATAAAGGAATACAGAAAGCCCCTCGAAGTTGGAAAAATCTCCACTCTTCCCTCCAGGGGAAATGCAGCCTGGTGACCCATTTAAACTTCTCACCTACAGAATG
The DNA here is from genome assembly GCA_004026665.1 of Murina feae. NCBI lineage: Eukaryota > Metazoa > Chordata > Mammalia > Chiroptera > Vespertilionidae > Murina > Murina feae. The sequence goes on along the minus strand of PVJC01022361.1, from coordinate 14,293 downwards.
ATAAGAAAATAAATTTGTGTGTTTTCAAGTCATTACGTTTGTAATGATTTGTTATAGAAGAATATAAATGAACACAAATGAGATGGTCAACATCACTAATCATCAAAGACATGCACATTAAAACCACACCCACATTTCCCCCCACACATGCCAGAATAGCTACCATCAATAAGCCAGCAAACAAAAAGTGCTGTGGAGGATGTGGAGAAAAAGGAACCTTAGTGCCCTGTTGGTGGGAATGCAGACTGATGCAACTACTGTGGAAAAGAGTTTGGAGTTTTCTCAAAAAATTAAAAATGGAACTGCCTTTTGACCCAGTGATCCCACTTCTGGGAATATATCCTAAGTATCCAGAAATACAAATCCAAAAGGATAAATGCACCCCTGTGTTCATAGCCGCTTTATTTACAATAACAGATCTTGAAACAGCCCAAGTGCCCATCAATAGACCAGTGGATAGAAAAGCCATAGCACATTTACACAATGGAATACGACCCAGCCCTTAAGGGAGGAACTTTTGCTTTTTTTACAGCATGGCTAGACCTAGTGATTATTATGCTAAGTGAAAAAAGTCAGTAGGTTAAAGATAAATACCATATAATCTCACTAATATGTAGAATCGAATGAACAAAATAAAGTGATGAACAAAATAGAAATAGAGGCCTGACTACATGAGCAGGCTGAGAGCTGACAGAGGGAAGGGGTGACTGGGGAGATTGGATGAAAGAAGATGAAGGGATTAGCCAAAGAATTTACATGCATAACAATGTTGACACAGACAATAGTGTGGTGATAGCCAGAGGGAAGGGAAGGGGAAAGGGGGGTTAGGGACATCTGCAATAGTGTAAACAATAAAATAAAAAAAAATTGACATGAGACAAAAATTGCATACCTAAGAAAATAGAGGGGTAAGTAAACATTGCTAATTTTTTTAATCAAGAAAATCAAAGAACATTGTTAAAATTTTGTTTACTAAAAAAGTGTAGTAAGAGATCACCTTAATCAACACATATGAAAAAAAGATTAAACAGATTAAGAGATAAACAAATCAAGGTAAAACCAACATAAGGGTAAGTGGTTTACCTGAAGAAAACACACATGAATATATACAAAATTCTGAAAATATGAGTTTTCATTCAAAGATCAAGGGTGTAGGGACACATTCTCAAACATGGCACATATGTGCTTTTAAAAGATTAAGTTAAAATGACATTTATGATTCTACTTTCAGGAAGATAAAGATCTGCTTCTCCATACTCCTTCTGTTAAGCACAAAGCAATCCCTTGACAATGTATAAAGCAATCAATCTAAGAAGACTATGAAAGGTGGAGAGAACACTGGCAGAAGACAGGGACTCAGGATCCAAAGAATGACATGTTCCTAAGATCTCCAGGATTTTTTTGTCTCAAATATCCCTGAGAAGCTTTACCTAACCTTGCTCTCCCTAGCAAAGGGAATAGAAAGTGGGCAGCCTAGCAAGACAGAAAATTTAAACAAGTACTTTTCTTCAGCTAAAAACCACAGAAAAAAGACCCAGCCACACACCCTCACCAGCCAAGACCAGATATGGAGCCCAGCCTTTCGGCATCTTCATGCTGGAACCAAGCACCCTGACTCCAGGTGGTGTCAGGGAGGGCCAAGTGGAGAGCCAGGATTTCATCCCTGTCATCAGTAAGAAGTATCCCCTTTGCACCAGTAATAGTGGAAACAACATGGAAAGCCTGGATCTCCAGAAAACAATGTCTTATTCAAGATATGCAAAGAATAAAATGCCATCAAAAAATTTTATATCCAGTGAATCTTATTTTCAAATATAAGGGCCACAAAGATCACAAACACACAACCCAGGGTATGTTACTTCTTTTAGCATCATTTCATGATTGGACCTAATAGAGAAGGCAAGGCCTGTGAGGCAAGCTAAATAACTAGAAAACTCAGCAACATCAGGACTGCAAATGCACATTAAATGTATATTTACCCAGAGAGCTAAAACTTGATGATGATAAAAGAGACAGAATAGGCTGGGATGCCAGCAGTGAGCTGGTAAATGTTGATAACTGCTTTCCTGGGAGGAAAAAGCCCTGATTTGTGTTTGCTGATTTTTGTGGTATAAATACTCTCATTATAACCAATTTTGAGCTACCAACTTGAAGATGCTCCTACTGGTAAAATATGGGGCAATTTGAGCATCTGTAGCAATAATAACTGCAGTAAACCAAAGCACTACACGTCTTTAAATGCATAAATTCATTATGATATTAAAAAGAACACCTCCCACAACCAGTTGATAATGATTAGAGAGGATCATAAGGAATTAACTCATTTTGAAATCTTGTTTTAAAAAAAGAAACAAGAATTTATTCTCTCTTTTCTATGAAATCAGTATCTCAGTGAAACAAAATAGTACATGAAGAGACATTTATAAAATACTAGAAGCTCCGCATGCGAAGTCGCATGGCCCTGCCCACCCACGCTGGTCTTTGGTGGTTATGGTGTTAGGGCCACAGGCCTTTTATAATATAGATTCTAACTTATACACAAAAAAGGATAATTTAAATAAAATATCAACATTCTGCAATCCCCATTGACCTCTGCTGACATTACAGAGGCAAAGTCCACAGTAGGCACCTCCTGGAAGTGCTTCCTGTGAAATAGTCCTGGAAATGCTGGGTCTAACTACAAGTTTATAATACATATAGGAGAGAGGGAAACATGTTAAATGATGCCACTGGAAACTCACAGGACAAAAAGTGAAATAAAGCAAATCCCTGATTTTTTCAAAATAAATTGTAAAGAACAAAACAGAATGATAGTTATAAATTACAAGAAGACTTAAGAGCTTGTTGTTTGCAAACAACAGCTCCGATAAGGGGTTAATATCCAAAATGATAAAGAACTCATACAACTCAATACCAAACAAATACACAATTCAAATAAAAAATGGGCAGAGAACCTGAAAGACATTCTCCCAAAAAGACATACACATGGCCAACAGATACTGTATGAAAAGATGCTCAACTGCACTAGCTGTTAGGAAAACGAAAATCAAAACTACAATTGGATACCTCCTCACACCTGTTAGAGTGGCTATTATCAACAAGACAAGCAATGCAAGTGCTAAGAAAGTTGTAGAGAAAGAGGGCACCTTCATTCACTGCTGGTGGAAATGTCAACTGGCAAATCCACTACAAAAAACAGTACTAAGGTTCCTCAAAAAATTAAAAATAGAGTTACCACATAACTCAGCAACCCCTATTCTGAGTATTACCAGAAGAAACTTGGAAACATTTATTCTCAAAGATGTACGCACTCCTATGTTCATTACAGCACTATTCATAGTATCTAAGACATAGAAACAACCAAAGTGTTCTTTGATAGATGATTAGATAAAAAAAACTGGTGGTACATATGTATAATGAGATACTACTCAGCCATAAGAAAAGGTGAAATACTGCCATTTACAACAATGTAGATGGACCTTGATAATATCATGCTAAGTGACATAAGTCAGTTAGAAAAAGCTAAGAGCCATATGATTTCACTCATATGTGGGATATAAAACTGAAACTTATAGACACAGACAAGAGTATGTTGGAGAGAAGGTGAAGGGGAAAGGGAGTGACAGAAGTTGATTTGACTTTGGGTGATGGCACAAAATGAAATATATAGATTATGTATCATAGGAATGTACACTTGAAACCTATATTATCTTATTAACCAATTAGACGCCCGGTGCATGAAATTTGTTCTGGGGGGGGGGGGGGGGGGGGAGGTCCTCAGCCCAGCCTGCACCCTCTCATAATCTGGGACTGCTGGCTTCTAACTGCCTGCCTGATCACCCCTAACCACTCTGCCTGCCTGCCTCATTGCCCCTATCTCCTCTGCCTGCCTGTTTGATCACCCCTCATTACTCGCCTGTCTACCTGGTTGCCCCTAACCACCTCTGCCTCGGCCCCCGCCACCACAGCTTCATCCAGAAAGATGTCTGGAATGACATCCAGAAGGTGGTTCAACTGTCCGGTCTAATTAACCTGTTACGCTTTTATTATTACAGATGTCACTCCAATAAATTAAATAAATAAATAAGTTAAACATTTAAGAAACCTTAAAAAAAAACTTAAGAAACAAATTAACTAATCAAAATGTATAACTCTTGTTTGGATCACAATATGATCAAATATACTGTAAAAATTAAAAAGAAAAGTGTAGGATGATCAATAAAAATGTATATATTACCTAAATATTTGACTATATTAAAGTTATTTTTTAAACTTTTTCAGATATTGTGATAAATTTATTTCAGCTATTTTCAAAAGGTAGCTATTGTGTTTTACACATACATACTAAAAGTTTATGGGTGAAACAGTGTTGTCTAAGAATTGTTTCAAAATAATTGGAAGGTAGGTGAACATGTGAGGTTATGAACAAAATAAAATTGGTTTAGCTTTGATAATTGTGGAAGCTGGGTGATGGGTACATGGGGGTTCAGAATATTATTTTCTTTACTATTGTGTATGTTTAAATTTTTCTTTAATAAAGTATAAATGTCTAGAACATCAAATTAGAGAAAGTATGATTTATATCTAGTAATTCTGAAGCAAGTTGAAGTGTTTTGGAGGTATTATACTGTATACTTACATGAGCTCTCAAAGTTCTTTCCATTCTTGGCTGCACTTCATTTTTTCTTTTTCTTTTCTTTTTTTTTTTTTTGGAAAGCAATATTATATTTTTTGTGGTTCTACAATGCATTTTAAGATTTTAGTGCCAAGGAACATTCTATTTTGGTGACTTTGTTTTAAGCCTGTCTTTGTTTTCAATGTATCAATGCACTGTATATAACTATACCTAAAATGACCATTTTTGGTCACTAAGTATTCTCTTTCCCTCACTTAATGGCTGCAGATCAATATTATTGCAGTAGGACAAAAATCATTAAGTGATTTTTAGCTTTAAGGTATTAGTAAGGAAAGTTACTGAACTCACAATACTTGATATTGACTTTTGCTTTTTTATGTGGGAAGGCAAAATCTATACTAATAAAAAGGTAATATGTTAATTAGACCAGATATCTTCCTTTCTTCCACACAAAGCCACAGTGGCGTCTGAGGCAGAGGCAGTTAGTGGCCATCAGGCCGGCAGGGGAGAGGGGTTAGGGGTGATCTGGCTGGCAGGGGAGAGCTGTTAGGGGCAGTCAGGCAGGCAGGCAAGTGAGCAGTTAGAAGCCAGCAGTTGTGGATTGCAAGAGGGATGTCCAACAGTTGGACATCCCCTGAGGGGGTCCCAGATTGGAGAGAGTGCAGGCTGGGCTGAGGGACACACACTCCCCCACCCCTGTGCACAAATTTTATGCACTGGGCCTCTAGTTATTATAATATTGATAAGCAGTAGTTCTTTTTTCTGAAGTTTCAATACATTTTAATACATTGAATACATTTTAAAATTAGTAATTTTTCTTTAAAACAACAACTGACTGGTATCTTCACTAGGAACAGTGGCTGAGGGGGAAATGGGCTGGAAGGAAAATGCATATGTGGGTGCAAACTTTGGGCAATGTGGAGTTGGGATCACAGGCTTTAGGATCCCGTGGGTGGCAGTGGGGGTTCAGAGAGCAGAGAGAAAAGCACACCTGACAGTACCCCTACTGAGTACAATAAATAAATTTTACAAATGACAAAGTGTCAAAAAGGCTCCACCCCCCTCTTTGTCTACTCTTACATTGTGTGGGTGACAGGCATTAGGTGAAACCCATGCATACAGGTTTCCTGTAACTGGACTAAGAGTATTGATCTGCTCAGATTAGAAGAGTGGTCCTGAGTCTGTGCATTGCCTGGTGGGCCTGCATTCTCATCTGGGCTCTCACTAACCATTACTGTTTTGCTCTAACTCACTGATGGCCTGCCACATGCCATTAGGAGACTCAGCTGCTGCTTGCATTTCTCCAAAAGGTATACAGAGGTTAGGGTCTTGGGCTTTACTTTTTTTCTTCTCAGAGCTAAAAGAAATGGTCTTTTGATAGTTGGACTTGTTGAGCTGAATACTTATGGTGTCTTACAGTTTTAATTTTCTTTCTCATGGGTATTTGATCCTGATGACCTTTATTCAGGAGTCAGTTTCTCCAAGGTTCTGAGCACTCTTTTAGCTGTTAACAAAGCAACAAAAGGGAAATAGGGATTGTGATTTATGAGTTCTGGACATGTTTGGATCCACCTGCTTCTTTTTTTTATATTATATAATTTTTTTTCTTAGTTGATTAAGGTATTACGTATGTGTCCTTATTCCCTTATTGCACCCCCCCCCCCCATTCCCTCACTCCCCTGGTGTCTGTGTCCATTGGTTAGGCCTATATGCATGCATACAAGTCCTTTGGTTGATCTCTCCCCTTTACCCCCACCTTCCCCTACCTTCCCTCTGGGGTTTGAAAGTCTGATCGATGCTTCTCTGTCTCTGGATATGTTTTTGTTCATCAATTAATGTTGTTCATTATATTCCAAAAATGAGTGAGATCATGTGATATTTATCTTTCTCTGACTGCCTTATTTCACTTAGCAAAATGCTCTCCAGTTCCATCCATGCTATTGCAAATGGCAAGAATTCCTTTTTTACCACAGCATAGTATTCCATTATTCCATTGTGTAGATGTACACTTTTTAATCCACTCATCTGCTGATGGGCACTTAGGCTGTTTCCAAATCTTAGCTATGGTGAATTGTGCTGCTATGAACATAGGGATATATATATCCTTTCTGATTGGTGTTTCTAGTTTCTTGGGATATATTCCTAGAAGTGGGATCACTAGGTCAAATGGAAGTTCCATTTTTAGTTTTTTGAGGAAAACTCCATACTGTTCTCCATAGTTGGCTGCACCAGTCTGCACTCCCACCAGCAGTGCACGAGGGTCCTTTTTCTCTGCATCCTCACAAGCACCTGTCATTTGTTGATTTATTAATGACTAGTGCTCCGGTGCACGGTTTCATGCACATTTGAAAGGAAATTAATTAGAAGATGGCTGGCAGGATGGGACTGAGCAAGATGGGCTGGACCTTACTGCTTTCTCCCCAGCTGGGTTCACCTGGAATGGCACTGCAACTTAAAGGGCATCTGAGGAGTGAGTGGAGTCCCTCCGGCAGGTGGGGTCCCTCTGCCTGGCCTGCAGGGATTGGACAGAAACTGGCTCTCTGACATCCCTCGAGAGGTCCTGGGTTGTGAGAGGGCAGTTCGCAGATGATGTACCCCAGAATTGGGCTCCTTCCTCTCTGGTTCCAGGGTGTAACACCTGAGAACCACTGCTGCCAAGTCCCTGTAGCTTGGCAGCTCCTGCATTGAGCATCTACCCTCTGGTGGTCAGTGCACACTATACCTACCGGCCGGTTGGGGGGTTGGACAGTCGCTTAGCCTTTTATATATATAGATAAGCAGTAATTCTTGACCTACAGGTTGTCTGTTGGATATCATTGATTTGACAGAATTTAAGTTTATTCTAATGTGTTTTTAAATGTAAGAAAAGTTATATTTATTCCTTATATGTTTCTAAAGGAAGAAATACTATAGTTACTTCAGCTTATATTTAAATGGTTTAATAATTCTTGAAACAAAAAAATGACATTTATAACATATATTTAAGTAAAAGAAAATAAGGGAGTATGTGTATACCAACTTAAGAAGCAGAATGTTACCACTTCTTTGAAGCCCCTTGTGTAACTTACTTAAGCCCATCACGCTTCACCCTCCTTGCAGAGCTAACCACTCCCCTTAATTCTGCATTTATTAACTTTAAAAATTATTTATATCTTATATGCCTTTGTTTAATACTGTTTAGTTTTTCAGATTTTAAACATATATTAATGGGATTATATTGTATATATTCTTCTGTAACTTTCTTTTTAAAGATTATGTTCCTGAGATTCACCCATGTTATTGAATTTTGCTGAAGTTGACTCATTGTTGTGTCATAAAGTATTTTACTTTATCAATAAATATACTCCATTTTAATTATCTAATCACTGTGTTGGTATAAATTTGTTGTTTCTAAGTTTTTCTATTATAAATGTTTTTGTGAGCTTTCTTAATGTACATGTGTGAAAGTTTATTTATCCTGGTATGTGTCTGAAATATATATATTATAGTTTCTCTAGTATATATTCCCAGATGTGGAATGATTGGAACATGGAGCAAGTGCATTTTCAGCTTTACTAGAAAGTGCAAAACTATGTACCCAAGTGCTAGTAAGCAATATACTTCCATCAGCAATATGCTGGGGTTCTTGTTCCAGCATTAAGAAGTGTTCAGCAATCTGGAAAATGGGCTGATGTAACATAAGTAAGAATCCAGAGACGAAATATAATTTTGAAAGGCATTTGAGGGTCAGAAGAGCCTAGCTTAGGAAACTAAACTCTCCTCATCTCAGGACCCCTTGTTATTTATTAACACAAATTGTCCTGAGGTGAGGTCGAGATATACACTTCAAAGGGTCAAGGTTTCCTATACAGAGGCATTGTCAGAATGGAAGAATTAGCCTATGACCATTCAGGTCTTTGGCCAGTAGGAGTCAATAACATGTAGATTAAGATGCCCTGAGCTGTCTGGCAGCAAGCAATCCATCCTTTTTCAGGTTTGGGGAAATGCCTTCAGCCATTCCAAACAGGTGACAACATATGTGACTCAACCCTTGTTGAGTCCCCAAGTTCCATCAACCTTTTGATGAAACTCTTGAAATCATGACATGCTAGAATTGGCTTCTGGCAGCAATACAAGAGTTCTAATTCTTGTATATCTACATTAGTGATTTATGAAATCAAATATATGTCAATCTGGTAGGTATAAAATGTTGTGCTACTGTGATCTTAATTTGAATCTCTCTAATCACTAATATTAATGAGCATCCTTTAATGTTATTTGTGTATTTCTGTTTATATGAACTTGTTTATATTTTTCCATTTTCTAACAGTTGTTTATTTTTAATCGATATTTTAAGTACTTTTATTTTCTGTATACTATTTTATTCTGTCAATGAGTTGCAAATAGTTTATCTTAGTTTGTGACCTATGTTTCTGTGTTTTCACTTTTTAAAATATTTTAATTTTTATTGATTTCAATGAGGAAGAGAGAGGGGGAGAGAGAGATAGAAACATCAATGATGAGAGAGAATCATTGATTGACTACCTCCTGCACACCCCTTACTGGGAATTGAGCCCACAACCCAGTCATGTGCCCTTGACTGTAATAGAAATTGAGAGCTTTCAGTTCACAGGCTGATGCTCTATCCACTGAGCCAAACCAGTTAGGGCTTTTTTGCATTTTTTTATGTCATTTTACAAAAATAAATTTTTAATTTTAAGGTGGTTTGTTTTATCAACCTTTTCTTTTAAATTGTACACTGATGGTATTTAATTAAGAACTCCTTTATGGTGAAGGGATAGAAAAAAAACCCATGCAAATGGATTCCAAAAGAAATCATGGATAGCTATATTTATATCAGACAAAATAACTTTAAGCCAAACATGCAATAAAAGTAAAAAAATGTCATTATATAATTAGGAAATTATATAATGATAAAAGGGCTGATTCCTCAAGAATATTTAACATTGTAAATATTTATGTACCCAACATCAGAACACCTAATGATATAAAAGAAATATAACATATCTGAAGGGTGAAATGGACTGCAATACAATAATAGTAGGGCACTTCAATATCCAATTTTCACCAATGATGCAATCATGCAGACAGAAAATCAATAAGAAAACATTAAACTTGGACTACATACTAGACAAGATGGACATAACAGACATGTACAAAACATTCCAACAAACACAATCTAATCTAATAAAAGAGTAATATGCAAATTAACCCCACTCTGTTACACATAAGCCATGCCCACCAGCCAAACCACATCCACCAGCCAATCAGAGCAGTGATATGCAAATTAACCCAGCAAAGATGGTGGCCAGAAACCATGGAGCTAGAGCAAACAGGAGGCCAGCGATGGAGGAAACTGCCTGCCTAGGCCAGCTGTGGCCTCTGCTCAAGGCAACAAAGTTTCAATTTATAGAAGATAAATAAACCCCAGAAACCTGCTTCCAGCCAGCCTCACTGGGACCTTGGGTCAATGGGAGCTGTGGCCAGCCTGCAAACAGCCCTCAGCCCCTCACCCAGGCTGGCCAGGCACCCCAGTAGGGACCCGAACCCTGAAGGGAATGTGACCAGCCTGAAAATGGCCCTCACTCCCTCACCCAGGCGGGCCACACCCCCATAGGGTGAGGGTCCCCATTGTAGGGCTTGGCAAGCCTAAAAACAGCCATCAGCCCCTCATCCAGGCTGGTCAGGCACACCAGTAGGTGGACATCCCCCAAGGGGGTCCCAGGCTGTGAGAGGGCACAGGCTGGGCTGAGGGACCCCCCCACAAGTGCACAAATTTTTGTGCACCAGGCCCCTAGTAGAATATATTCATCTCAAGTATACTTGGAACATTAGCCGGACTTGAAGACATTAGGTCTTAAACTAAGTAATTAGAAATTTAAAAAGTTTGAAATCCTATCAAACATCTTTTCTAACCACAATGGTATAAAACTAGTTCAGTGAAGGCCTGGGGGAGTGGGGTGGGGATGGGGTGGAAGAGATTAAGTGTGTGGGAAGGGGACATATGTAATAATTTCAACAATAAAGATAAGTAGCCTTAGCTAGTTTGCTCAATGGATAGAGCCACGGCCTGTAGACCAAAGAGTCCCAGGTTTGATTCTGGTCAAGGGCACGTACCTTGGTTGCAGGCTCCTCCCCACCATGAGCCCTGATCAGGGTTTCTGTGGGAGGCAACCAATCCATGTGTTTCTCTCACATTGATGTTTCTCTGTGTTTCCCTCTCTCTTCCACTCACCCTGAAAATCAATGAAAAAAATATCCTTGAGTGAGGATTAACAACAACCAAAACAAAAGATAAGTAAAAATAATGAAACTAGAAGTTAATTACAAGAAAAAAAATTGAGAACATTATAAATGTGTGGAGATTAAATAACACTCTGGTGTACAATAAACATCAAGGAAGAAATCAAAAGAGAAGTCCAAAAATATCTTGAAACAAACAAAAATGAAAACTCAAGTACCAGAACTTATGGTATGTAGCAAAAGCAGTTTTGAGAAGTAAGTTTATAGTGATAACACCTACCTTAAGAAAAAATATATATCAAATTGGCAAACAAATTTTATACTGCAAGAAAGTAGAAAAGGATAAAAGAAAAACATCTAAGCTCAAAGTTAGTAGAAGAAAGGAGATAAAGACCAGAGTAGAAATAAAGGAATGGAAACTAGAAAAACTAGGAAAGGTCAAAAAAAGATAAAAAGCTGGGTTTTTGAAAGATAAACAAAATTGACAAAACTTTAGCTAGACCAGGATAAAAGAGAGAAGGCATAAGTAAAATCAGAACTGAAAAAGGAGACAATACTGATAACCAGAAAGACTAAGGATCATAAGAAATAGCTATAAGAGATCAACCAAAGGACTTTTATGCATCCATATAAGCATAACCAATGGACACAAGACACTGGGGGATAGAGGAGGCCGGGGAAAGGTCAAGGGAGGAAAAAAAGAGAGAGATGTACTACTCTTTGTAATATTTTAAGCAATAAAAAAGGAGAAAATAAGGAAAAAAAAAGAAATAACTATGAACAATTATACACCAACCAATTAGATAAACTAGAAGAAAAACCTGCTAAGACTGAATCATGAAGAAATTCACAATCTGAAAAGACTAATAATGAGTAAGAAAATTGAAACAGCAATCATAAGTCTTCCAACTAAGAAAAGTGCATGACTTGATGGCTTCACTGATGAATTCCACCAAGTATTCAGAGAAGAATTAATATCAATAGTTTTCAAACTTTTCCAAAATTTTAATGAGGAGGGAACATTTCCAAATTCATTTCATGAGACAAGCATTACCTTGACAAAAAAGCCAGACAAGGACACTGTGAAAAGAAAAAAATTACAAGCTAATATCCTTGATAAATTGAGATAAAAAATCCCTAAAGATATTAGCAAGTCAAGTTTGCTAAGAGGATAGAACTTGTGTTCTCATTTAAACAAAGATAAATATGTGAGGTGATGGAGTCTTAATTACTTCAGTAGTGGAAATTCTTTCACAATGCATACTTATATGAAATAATCACATTGTAGATTTTAAATATATTAAAATTATATTTGTCAATTATCTAATCTAATAAAAGAGTAATATGCAAATTGCCCCTCACTTTGTTATGCCTAAGCCATGCCCACCAGCCAATCAGAGCAACAATATGCAAATTAACCCAGCCAAAATGGCAGCCGGCAGCCACTGGAGCTAAAGGAAACAGAGGCTTCTGTTTGGAGGAACTATCTGCTTCAGCCGGCTCAAAGCAACAAAGTTTCAATTATAGAAGCCACGGAGCTGAAGCAAAAGGAGGCTTCGTTGCCTGCCTAGGCAGGCTGTGGCCTCTGCTCAAGGCAACAACATTTCAAATATAGAAGATAAATAAAACCCAGAAACCTGTTTCCAGACAGCCTCACTGGGACCTTGGGTCAATGGGAGCTGTGGCCAGACTGCAAGTAACCATCAGCCCCTCACTCAGCCCCTGAAGGGGCTGTGGGCAGCCTAAAAATGGCCCTTGAACCCTCCCCCAGGCTGGCCACACCCCCATGGGGTGAGGGTTCCCACTGGGGGACCTGGCCAGCCTGCAAACAGCCATCAGCCCCTCACCCAGGCTGGCTAGGCATGCCACCAGGGGGACATCCCCTGAGGGGTCCCAGACTGTGAGAGGGCACAGGCCAGGCTGAGCGGCCCCCCAAGTGCACAAATTTTTGTGCACCGGGCCCCTAGTACCTCAATAATGCTAAATAAAGATTCCTTTTTAAAAATCTGAACATCATACGGGTATTTTCCTAGATTTTCTTCGAATGTTACTTATTATATTTAACTCTTTTTTTCCCAAGTTCCTGTCCCTTCACTCTTTAAATTTTGTTTTTAATTTTAAAATGTATCTTCATTGAAAGCAATAGATGTACTCTTTTCCCCATTTGGACCCTTTCCAGCCTGCCCCCATTCTCTGCCTTAGGCCTTCACCACACTATTGTCTGTGTCCATGCGTTTTGCATACATGCATATAAATTCTTTGGTTAATCCTTCCCCACCCACCCACCTCCATCTTCCCTCTGAGATTGATCAGTCTCAGCAGTCCCATTTTTCTGTCTCTGGATCAACTAGTATATTTAACTTTTAAAGTATCTTGTGGCACCAGCAGGATGGGAAGCTACAGACGCACAGATGAGATCAAATTTGGCATGATAAACAGTACAAAAAAGCCCATTTGGGCGCAGACCTGAGGCCACCCCTTTTGGAAGTGTTTTCCATGCAAAAGGAATTGTCTTGAAAACATAGGGAGTGAAGACAGTCAAATTTTGCCATCAGGAGGTGCATCCGGGTCCTGCTGATCAAAAATGGCAAAAACAACACACACACAAAAACCAACCAAACAAAAGCAGCCTTTGCACCCAATGGTGGCTGTTTGAATTTTATCAATGAAGTTCTGGTTGCTGGATTTGGCTGCAAAAGTCATGCTGTTGGTGACATTCCTAGTGTCCGCCTTAAGGTTGTCAAAGTAGCTAATATCTCCCTTTTAGCTTCATACAAAGGCAAGAGTGTACATTTTGATGATGAAAACACAGTTGTAAAAACCTTCCTATGCTAAAAAATAAAATTCTGAAATTGATTTTGGCTAAAGTGTCACATTTTTGAATTCGAGTTTGTTGTTTTATTTATCTACCTCCACTGTTACTGTATCTCATTGTCTTATTTACAAGAGCTTCAAAATAAAAATTTTTAAAAAGTATGTTTAATTGATTTTTAGAGAGAGGACTGGGAGAGGGATAGAAAGATAGAAACATCCATGAGAAACATCATCCATTTGCTGCCCCTGCATGCCTCCTACTCTGGCATGTGCCCGGACCTGGAATTGAACCATGACCTCTTTGTTTCTAGATGGACACTCAACCATTGAGCCACCTGGGCCAAGTTAAAATTTTTAACTCATAGGAAAATGCCCCCATTATTTTTATTCACTCATGGTCTAGCTCTATTATGGGTCTTGTTCTTTCAATGAAAATAAAAACAAAACGAAAAATCTAAACAAAAATGTCTAAAATGATGATAACTGTGCTGGCATTTTGATCATAATTTAATGGCATTTATTGAACAACTAGGGCCCGGTGCACAAAAATGTGTGCACTCGGGGTGGAGGGAGTCCCTCAGCCCGGCCTGTGCCCTCTCA
>PVJC01022360.1:0-27425 GCA_004026665.1 Murina feae | reverse complement strand
AGGGAGCAGGAAAAGGCTGGCCTGACCACGAGGCGGGGTTTTCCCTGCTTTCTGGTGGCTGGAGGAAGATGGGCAGTAGGCAAGCTTGGGAGGCAGGCCGCACCCAACCCTGGCCACAGCTCAAAAAAGAGAACAACATGCAGGGGAGGGCAAGAGTCTGAGAGATCAACATAGAGGGGGTGCCTGCTCCAAGCCTCCATGGTGTGCCTGGGGGCAGGCCCCCGGCAGGTAGACACACACAGGAGGACTTCTCCGAGCCTCAGATGCAGCTGGGGGCAGGTTCCCAGTGGCCACACACACACACACACACACACACACACACAAAAGGCGCCTGGCAGACTGGGGCCATCATAGGACATCCACTGAGGGGTCCCAGACTGTGAGAGGGGGCAGGCCGGGCTGAGGGACTCCCTCCACCCCGAGTGCACAAATTTTTGTGCACCGGGCCCCTAGTCTAAAATAAAATTTAAAAAAAGATTCATCTATATTGTAAACAAAAGAAAGGGAATTAATGAGTTTAAGCTGCATGGCCTGGTGGCTAGTAATGTGGCACTGGACTTACCTAATTAGCAGTGTGATTTAGGGCAATCAATTTAACCTTTGTCTTCCTCCTCTGTAAAATGGGGGTAAGAGTAGTACGTATCACTTAGCGTTAGTCTGAATATTTAATGATAGTATCCATGTAAGCAAGAGCACAGAGTCTGACACTTGACTAGTGCTCAATAAACATTAACTTTTATTACCTCACTTCTCGGAACCTCGTTTTCCTCTGTAACAGAGAGGATATTCTAATCTTTAACTCCTAGTGTTACAATGAGGATTAAATGACATTATGCACACAACGGGCCCAGCATAATTCCTGGCACATGCACAAAAACAAGAAAACACACACCATTAGTGAATGTCCAGGTCCCCTGCCTATACTGAGTTGGGAGACATGGAGATGGTCAACCAAAAACTAAGTCCAGCCCGGAAGGTGTGGCTCAGTGGATAGAGCGTCAGCCTGTGGACTGAAGGGTCCCAGGTTTGATTCTGGTCAAGGGCATGTACCTTGGCTGTGGGCACATCCCCAGTAGGAGGTGTGCAGGAGGCAGCTGATCGATGTTTCCCTCTCATCGATGTTTCTAACTCTCTATCCATCTCCCTTCCTCTCTGTAAAAAATCAATAAAACATATTAAAAAACAAAACAAACTAAGTCCAGCCTGGCAGGTGTGGCTCAGTGGTTGAGCGTCAACCTATGAACCAAGAGGTTACACTTTGATTCCTGGTCAGGGCACATGCCCAGGTTGTGGGCTTGATCTCCAGGGTGGAGTGTGCAGGAGGCAGCCAATCAATGATTCTCTTTATCATTGCTCTCTCTCTCTCTCTCTCTCTCTCTCTCTCTCTCTCTCTTTTCCTTCTTCTCTGAAATCGATAAAAATACATATTTTTAAAAAGAACTATGCCCATCGGAAGCTGATAGACTGATGGCAGAGACAGGTAAGTATAGAGATCATTATGACAGCGTAGTAAGGATTGTGAAAATTAATAAAGGAAAACCTAACTAAAATTAAGTTGGAAGGCCAGAGGGAGAGCTCTCACACAGAACCACCTAATGTCAATTACAGGAAGAATGGTCAATTACAGACAGGAGCAAGCAGGAAGAAAAAGTCAACAGGAAAGAATCATTTATATTTATACGTATAAAATCGAAATATGCAAACCATCCGACGGCGGAATGACCCCCAGCCGACAGGCTGTGGTTGCCCAGTGGGGAACTGGGAACTGGGGATGGGTGGCGGCGGACGTGGGACCCTGATCATAGGCCAGACCTAGGGACCCTACCTGTGCACAATTTTGTGCACCAGGCCTCTGGTCAGCTATAAGCCCCAACAGGAAAAGATGTACATTGCATCTCTTAGGAGAAATTGACTACCCCATCAGCTGAGCCAATGAGAAACTGTCATTTCCCTGAACTCTCCTTTTTCTGCAATGGATTTCCCAACCTCTTCCTTTTTCTCTTAAATAAAGTTTCTCTCCTTTGTTGTACTTGCCTATGGTTTTTGTATAGCTTGCTTGCCCAAATTGCTATTCTTTGCTATTCCGGGATAAACCCATTTTTTTGTGTGTGGGTAGAACAAAACAAACAAATTAAAAAAAAACACGACTGTTTTAAGATCAACAGGGATTATATAAAGAAGTGTGTGGGCCCAGAGGCAGAAGTTGGAGGCTGGACTTTGACAGTGAGAGTGGGTCCCTCCTGACTCAGGCACAGGCTTACACCTACAAGGAAACCACGAAGGCTTACAGCAGGGAAGTTTGGAAATAGCCTAGGCCCTGGGACCACTTATAATGCATCGGTATGAACCATTAAACTTGATTTTGTGGGACATGGTGGGAACTGGCTGGCTGGGGCACAGAGTGGGGATTACTTTTTAAAAAAAAATATTGATGCAAGAGAGAGAAACATCGATTTGTTTTTTCACTTATTTACGCATTCAGTGGTTGATTCCTGTATATGCCCTGGCCCGGGATCAAACCCTCAACTTTACTGCGTGGGGAGGACGCTCCAACCAACTGGGCTGCCTGACAGGCGCCGCTGATTACTTTTCATCAGATATTTTTGTAACTTTTGCATCTTGTCCCATATTCAAAATAAGTCTTTTAAAGTTAATCTGTGGAAAAATAATCAATACCACTGATTTATTGTTTTGTGAAAAAAATATTTATCCAAGGGCATCTTATTTTACATCTGTATAGAAAAAAGACAGGACAGGACTATAACAAAATATAGCCGGAGTGGGTCCCTCCTGACTCAGGCAAAAGCTTACAGCTACAAGGAAACTGCAATGCTCATTGGTGGGATTTGTGGTGAGTTGCACTTTCTCCTGTGGGCTTATTGGAACCCCTTACACGTCCAGCGTGGTTCAGGGTTCCTGTTCAGGGTTCTAGTTCTGAAGGAGGCCGCACACAAAATGAAGAGAGAGAGACCAGAAGAGAATCAATTTGGAAACTGGGGCACCAGGCGTGGCATCTTTCCTCTACCAGGGTAGATTGCCCACTGATGCCTGAGTCTCACCAGACTTTTATTGAGTCTCTGAGAAAACAACAATATCCTTAGGCAGGAAATTCCAAGGAAGAATTTTACATGTAATTAACTGGTGGGGGATTTGCTGTAATTAACAATGTTTCAACTTAAACAATGGGTGCATAGCTCTGACCTTTCAGAGCAACCAAAGTAGGTTAAAAACAATCAGTTTCCAGCATCAAAATAATCAGTTTCCAGCATGGGCTCTTCGAGATTTTGCAAAATTCTGTATTAAGAGTTTTGGTTTGCTTTGGGATTTTGGCCATTGGAATTAAAATGAACAAAAACTACAAGTCCCGGCAGACATCGCGCCTCCAGCTTCTGAAGTCCCGCCTTTCCCCAGAACGGTGATCGCTGGGATTCCTAGTCCAGCAGCTGAAGCAAGGTGGGATGCCCAGTACCGGCACAGATGAGCGAGGCGGGAATTGCTGCCGTTCTGACCAATGGACGGTGCGCACTGGGCCTCAGTGACGTGCGAACAGCGAATGAGTGAACCTCTAAGTGTGATTGACGTGTACTTAAGCCTACGGGCGGCTTGTGAGGCGGAGCGCTGCGCGGCGGCCGTAGTGCGAACCATGGGAGGCGGCTGGTGGTGGGCTCGGGCCGCCCGCCTGGCCCGAATACACTTCCGGGGGCTGCCGCTGCCGCCTCCGCGGCCCCGGAGCGGGGGCGCCCGGGGGTCCTTCGCCCCCCGCGCCGGGGCTTCGCCGCCCCCCGTGTCCGAGCTGGACCGCGCGGACGCCTGGCTCCTCCGGAAGGCTCACGAGACAGGTGTGGGGCTGGGGCGAGGGTCTGCCGACTGCAGACGGACGGGGGGCGGGATGGACGAGCTGTCCGCGCGCGCGGGTGGGAGGGGGTGGGGCTTCTGCTGGGAGCTGGGCCCGGGCGCAGGGGGGAGCAGGCTTCCGTGCGCGCGCAGGGAAGCGCTGGCTGCGGAGCGCTGTGTGTCCGCATAGGAGAAGGGCTTGTGGGTGGGACGGGGCAGTGGGGTGCGGTGGGGATCGGGGGGCCGGGCGGGCATCCGGATGGGATGGTGCTGTGGGGACGAGAGAGGCTGCCAGGGAAGGCTAAGGGCGGGGGGTGTCTACACACCCAGGGGTCCGCGATGGAGGGGCCACTTCGCGTGGAAGAGGCGACCGCCCCGCCTAAGCGGAATGTGGATCGGTACCGAAGAGGGGGACGTTCCTGATTGGAGGAGGGGGCAGCCAATAGAAAGAAAGCTGCGGGCTGATTGGAGGGCGAGGTGATCCAGGCTGCAGGGGGCGGGGCCTCGTGCCAGGCTGGGAGCGGACTGGGCTGAGACGAGGTCGGGATGGGGAGTTGGTAACCCAGCTGGCCTGTGAGCACTGCACGGGGCCGTGAACGCATCAGGCCTGGGTCGGGGGACAGCTTGTGTCGGGAGGTCTGAGAAAGAAGGGAGAGGGCAGCCCATGGTGGGGGCTGACCCAGATGACATCTTGGGGTCTTCCTGTCCTCAGATTTAGCTTCTGCAGTTTCGGTTCCAGCTTTTGCACTGTCTTGAATATTCGGGATTGCAGAGTTTGGGGGAGTGGGGCTCAGAGATGGAGACAATAGAGAGTTTGGGGGAATAGGGTTATTGGGGGGGGGCTGCCGAGACATGGCGGGAATGTGGAACAGGATGGGGTGCTGGGCAGAGGCACTTCGGGGGCAGGGTTTGGGCTGGTGCCGATTCTCCCATCTCCCCTGTCCCTCCAAGCCTTCCTCTCCTGGTTTCGAAATGGCCTCCTGGCATCCGGCATCGGGGTCATCTCCTTCATGCAGAGTGACATGGGTCGGGAAGCTGCCTATGGTGAGTGCTGACCCCCACTCTTGCTCCCACCAGGGAGTGTGGATGCCCCCCCCCCCCGACACTGGTGAGTGTAGAGTCCCTCCTGCGCCATCCCCCCAATAGTAAGTGTAGAACCCCTCATTCTTCCCCCACCAGAAGCCATCTCACCCTCCCTGTGTCCGCCTCCACGCACCCACTGCCCATCAGAGGGGGTGGTCCAGGGCATGGTTGTGGGTGTGCCCCTCCAGCTCTGTCTTTGCTCTCAGACCCCCCACCCTTCCTCTGATCCTGGACCCCACCTCCAAGTCCTCGACACCCCTCTGCTACCGTCTCATGCCCAGTGCCATGGCTCTGTGCTACCCAGACCCCTGCTCTGCCCTGGAGTTTGCCCCATCCCACTCCAAGTCCACCTCAGTCCCCTGACACCCCGTCTCCAGGATCTGCCTCCCCAATGGCCTTCCTCCCAACCTCCCCCCAGCACCCCAGGCCTCCCGTCCACTGATCCTGGCTTCCGCTCTCCCGTAGGCTTCTTCCTGCTGGGTGGCCTGTGCGTGGTGTGGGGCGGCGCCTCCTACGTGGTGGGCCTGGCATCGCTGCGGGCACCCATGCAGCTCTCGCTGGGGGGCGCGGCTGCAGGCGTGGGTGCCGTGCTGGCCGCGGGCCTGCTCTGGGCCTGCGCTGTCGGCCTGTACATGGGCCAGCTGGAGCTGGACGTGGAACTGGTGCCTGAGGACGATGGCACGGCCGCTGCCGAAGGCCCGGACGAAGCGGGACGACCACCGCCTGAGTGAGCAGCAGGGCCAGGGGAAGGACCAAGGACCAGAGGCCCGAGGCTGCTTCAGACTGGCCAGGGTCCGAGGACCAGGACATTAAAGCCTCACCCTTCCCTCCCTCCAAGTGGTGGTTCCTGTGATGGGGAGGCTGGGCCTGCAGCGGGGTGGAGGGACGCGGGGAGGTGTGGGAGGAAGGGGAAAAGGGGCTCCACAGCCCCCAGAGACCAGGCCACAGATGGGGAGCAGGTCTTTAATTCTTCCAGAGTGCTGATGGGCTGAGAGCCCTGTCCCCCGCCCCCTGAGGGCCTGCACCGCCCCCCCAGGGTCCAGCGCTGCAGGAGGCTCTCCTAGTCATCAGTCCCCCTTCCGCTGCACCCTGGTGCCCGTGGGCCCCGGGTAGGGCAGGCCCAGGGGTGGGTAGAAGGCCTCTGGGAAGGGGGGGCCTGGGCCCAGCCTCTGCAGATGTGGGTACATGAGGCCCAGCTCCGTGGGGCCATAGCGGATGGTGCTAGGCGTGCACAGGCCCCGCACGACGGGAGGCAGGAAGCCCGCGTGGAGCAGGGAAGGTGAGGCGTCCCCAGGAGGCACCAGGCCCCACGGCCGCACGAGGTCCTGCTTCTGGGTCCCGGCTCGGATGACGGACGTGAACTCGCGCCGTGGCGGGGCCGGGTGGCCCGCGGGCTCCTCGTCGCCGCTGTCCTCCGGGTCTTCCGTGTCCCCACGCCCAGGCTCCACTTTGATGCACTTGCCCTGGGTCTGGGGGGCCTCCTCCTCGTCTGGGGGGACAGGCTGCTTCCCTTGCACGGGGGGCGCTGGCTCTGGAAGAGAATTTGAAGGGCGCTGTGTGTGTGCGTGCCCAGCCCTCAGTCTTGCCATCTGTGGATTGACTCGGTGGGTCTCCTCGGGGGTGTTTTCCCCTGGGGGATGGGCTCCTGGCATCCAGTGGGGAGAGGCCAGGCTGAGGACCCCACAGTGCACAGGACAGCCCCAAACAAGGGTCGCCTGGCCCCTAGTGGTGGTGGGGTGGAGACTGAGAAGCCCTGGTCTAGCCCGGAGCTAGCAGAATTTTCCTGAATAAGAGGATGCGCTGTATCTGCGCCACAGAACGCCTGGGCCGCTGGCCAGGGATGGCTACGGACGCTCGAAGCGTGGCGAGCATGCCTGAGGACCTGAGCTGTTGGCTTTAACGGGAGCAGCAGCACTATGTGGCTAGTGGCTTCTGCACTGGACAGCCCAGGGGCCAGAGGTCGCGGGGAGCCCCCAGGGTCGGGTGGGAGGGGGCTCACCCGCGGGTTCCGGCTCTGGGCTGGATGTGTCCTCACGGGCCGCGCTGGCTGGAAGCTGGAAGGCGTCCAGAGGTGTGTGGCTGCCCTCCGCTTGGCTGAGACGAGACAGGTGGGGTTGGGGCCGGGTTCCTGGGTGAGGGCAGACTCCCTCTGCCCCCCCCAGGCTTGTGGATGTAGACTCCTGGGCCCCAGGGAGTATAGGGTCTCCACCCCGTAGTCTCATGACTCAGGCCTCATGGCTGGACCCCAGACTGCAAGCTGGCTTGTTGCCCAGCTCAGCCCCACCCCAAGGCCACACCGGTGGGGCCCCTGGATGTCGCCCCGAGGTGTCCCCAGGCTCCTGCTGCTCAGCTGGCGCTGGTGTCTTCCTTCCGATCTGCTGCCCCTCTGGGGCAGGGTCCAGGCCCAGCAAGCACAGGCGCGGCCTCCTCGCCTCCCCTGCGTGGCCTGGCGCTCCCTCCCTCTTCACAGCGACCAGGGGGCCTTTCCGAAAGCTCTGAACCCCGCCATGGCTCCCCAGTGCCCAGGATCGGGTCCAGTCCCTCAGACCAGCCTCACTGGCCAGTGCTGTCATCCGCTCCCCCCTCCTCTGCCTCCTCCAACAAGGACACTCCGCTTCCAGGCCTTTGCTGTCCCGGCCCCTTCCTGCTCCGGGCTTGTCCCCTCCTAGAAGCCCTGTCTGTGGGCCCAGCCCCTGTGGGACGGGCGGGTGCGGCCCTCACCTGAGCACGTAGCTGACCCAGAGCACGTGGCGCTCCCCGGGGCTCTTGCCGCTCACAGCCACGGTGGCCACGGACTGCAGCCACACGAAGCCGCCCGCGCGCTGCAGCCAGCGGTAGTACCCGGTGGCCACCTGGCCCTTGTCCAGCACTGGGCCCAGCGGGGGGGGGGCGGAAGGGACGGGGAGGGAGAGGACACAGGTGGGCAGAGGAGACAGACGGCGCAGGGAAGATGGGGAGGCGGGTGCGGAGAGGGACGGGAGACGGGGACAGGGAGGGTGGGATGGTGGGGGAGAGAAAGGCAGCCCACGGAGGGGAGAGCCAGTCAGAAGGCGGGTGGGTCTGCTGTCTGGGGTGGGTCAGGCCCGCAGCCAACCCCGCGCCCGGCCACTCGGGCTCCCTGCTGCTCCTCCGCGCTGAGCTGAGCTGAGCTCCGGAGTTGGTAACTGGAGGGACTGACCACCCCCAGAGCAGGGCCTCGGGGAGCAGGGAGGGTCCTCACGGTCCAGGTGGCTCTGGCGGATCCTGGCTGCGTCCTGTCCGTGGACGAACTGGTAGCAGCTGCGGCCCACCAGCTCCGCGGGCCCCAGGTCCATGTGCTCGCTGACTCTGCGGGGGGCGGGGAGGGGAGGGTTGGCTCTGCCGTCCCCTCGGGTCGCCGCTCGCGCTCCCAGCCTCAGTTTCCCCCCATAAGCTGCAGCCGCGTCTCCCCCTGCGTGGCTGCAGGCATCCGGCAGGTGGCGCCCGGGAGGCCCCATCTCACCGCCTCGTTTCCCCGCCGCGGGTGCCGGGGCAGCGGCTGAGAGTGGAGGGGCCGGAGGGCCCGGGAGGGGGCGCCCCCGAGTCTCCGAGGGCACAGCCTCGTCCCAGAGCCGCCCCCCCCCCCCAGCCACCCTCTCCCTCCGCTGCTCCTCCGCCTCTCGTGCGCCCCCCGCCCGTACCTGCTCTCACAGGCGAGGATGGTGAGCCCCAGGCTGAGCCGGAAGACGATCGTGTGGCCGTGCAGCGGCAGCTCGGCCAGCGGGGCCGGGGGCAGCGTGTGGCCGAGGGCCACGAGGCCCAGGGCGCGGGCCCGGAGGCGGCCGGTCACGTGGATGACCTGCGGGCGGCGGGGGCGCTGGGAGGAGGGGCGCGGGGGGCGTGGGGCAGGAGTGCGGGGGCTCCCGGGGCGGCCGGCGAGGACGCGGGGTCCCAGGCTGTGCGGGGAGCTCACGCGCACCTTGTACCCCGAGGCCTTGACGTGCAGACCGCGCTTGGTGAGGGTGGACTTCATGCGCACGAAGAAGGAGCGCTCCTGGCCCCGGGAGGAGGGGGGCGCCCCGGAGGGGCTGGCCTCTGGGCGGAGTGGAGGCGAGTTATGGGGTCCTGAGGAGGAAACACAGAGGCGCCCCTCCCGCCCCCTTCAGAGCGAGCCAGAGGCCCACCCACCTGACGGTTCTACACGCTCCCTGGCGTCTACACTGACCTCCTTTCTCAGGCTCAGCTCTGACCCCGGGACCCCGGCGAGGAAGCCCAGCTTCTCACCGGGACCTGAAACGTGGGCAAGAACTGCGTCCTACGGACACCCTCTGGGGTCACCATCTCCTCCAGGCAGCCCCCCATGGCCCCGGCTGGGTGGGAGCCCCTCTGGGGTCTTCACCACACCTGCCCCACCTGGGCCGAGGCCAGTCTCCCTCACTGGACGGTGAGCCCTGGGAGGGTGGGGTTGGGGCTGTGGTCACGACTGTGTCCCCAGCCCCGCCCAGCACAGAGCTGGGCGCAGAGCAGGGCACCAGGGTATAGCAACAGAGAAGGCTCGCAAATAGCGACTGGTCTAAAAGCCCCTGGTCCAGTCATAAATGTGCTCACACCCAGATGACCCTGGGCCTCAAATGTAGGTGCAGACATCACCACAGCCCCACACATGCCCCACACATCTCCCCGAACTTGCAATCACTGCTGACAACTCGGATGGTTTTGGTGCAAAGCAAACCCCATGTAAGAAAATCATACTTATAGGAAAGCTGACCTCACGCCCCCTCCATACCTCAGAGCTAAAAGGAACTGTGGGGTAATCCAACACCCGCCCTCCTCCACATGGAGTGGAATTTCCCATGGACTTTTCCATTGGAAAGGAGGGTGAGGAGCATAGATCCTGGAGCCAGACACACCGGGGTTGGAATCTAGCTCAACTTACAGCTGTGACCTCGGACAAGTAACTTAACCTCGCTGTGCTGTGCCTCAGTTTCCCCCTCTGCAAAACGAAGAGAGTAACAGGTCCTGCTCGGTGGGACTATGGTTAGGATTCAATGAAATTACGTACCCACAGGTTCAGCACATGTAAACACCCAGGAAACGTGCACCGTTATTTTACCCGTCACCCACAGGCTGCCAGAGGGATCTAAAGCTCCGAACTTGGGGTCCCAGGCAATCTTAGGGAGCCAAGTCTTTCTGCCTCAGTTTAGACTCTAAAAACTCTAAGGAGAGCGGGTTTGGTTTGAATGTAATATCGCGGGATACAATGTACCGGTTGTCCCTGCGTCAGGCCTCATTCTTTGGGGGCCCTTGGAATTACCGATCTCAGGAGCATCCGCAAGCGAGGAGGAGGAGGAGGAAGAGGAGGAGGAGGAGGGGATGGAGGGTGGCGTGGGGGGCCCGGAGGTCCGGGGCCGCAGTCCCAGTTGCTCCAGGACCTCTGAGTGGTCCCCAGGATGGATGTAATCGAAGACGCTACTGCCCGTCAGCTCCACCTGCCGGCGAAGGGGAGGAGTACAGGGCGGGCAAGGTGCGCGCAGCCACTGGCCCTCCCGTTCGGCCAACTGGTCTTCCGCTTACAAGGCAGGAGGACTTGGTGCCAGTCTTGTGTTTTTACTAGACTTTTTTAAAAAATATTTTTTAAACCCTCACCTGAGGATATTTTTTCCATTGATTTTTTTAAAAGCGAGAGTGGGAGGGAAGGGAGGAGGGAGAGAGAGGGAGAGAGAGAGAGGCATCAATGTGAGAGAGTTACATCGCTTGGGTGCTTCCTGCAGGCTGCCTTGAATAGAGCAACCCGAGTATGTGCCCTTGACCGGGAGTCGGAATTGGACCTTGACCCTTCAGGGTGCAGGCCTGCTCAGGCCAGGGCAAAAGGAACATTTGTAAAGCAGGAGACTAATCTGGGCTCTCCCTCTGTCCCCCCACTTCAAAGCCAGTGATCGTTAGCGATTTTGTGCCCCACCTACTCTGCTAAGAAGCAGTATAGGGCCCTAGCCGGTTTGGCTCAGTGGATAGAGTGTCGACCTATGGACTGAAGGGTCCTGGGTTCGATTCCAATCAATGGCACATGCCCAGGCTGTGGGCTTGATCCTGGGGAGCTTGCAGGAGGCAGCCAATCAATCAATGATTCTCTCTCATCACTGGTGTTTCTATGTCCCCTCTTCCTTCCTCTCTGAAATCCATTATATATATATAATTTAAAGAAGCTGCGTAGGGAGTTGGAATGGGGAGGTATCATAGCCTCTAACTTATAGCAAACAGCTGTGTCCTGAAATGAGTCACAGGATGGCCCAGCAGGAATGGGATTCACGATACAAACAGTGAAATTAGCACATTTTAGTCAGACAGGCTTTTGCACTCAATTCCCCAAAAATCTTTTTTTTTTTTAAATACATTTTATTGATTTTTCACAGCGAGGAAGGGAGAGGGATAGAGAGTTAGAAACATCAATCAGCTGCCTCCTACACATTCCCCACTGGGGATGTGCCCACAACCAAGGTACATGCCCTTGACCGAATTGAACCTGGGATCCCTCAGTCCGCAGGCCAAAGCTCCATCCACTGAGCCAAACCGGTCAGGGCATCCCCCCAAATCTTGCAGCAGTCCCTCATCTCCCCCAATCCAGGCCCCGCTGTGTTCCTGCCCCAGCATCCTCACTGGTCGTCTGGCCTTCAGTCCCCACTCAAATGGGGAGCTCCATAGGTTTCTCACCTGGCCATGGCCCTCCTCCCCTCTCTCCTCCTCTCCTCCTTCCCTCCTTTTCTCCTCCCCAGAGCTGGTGGAGGTGGGTAAGACAAAACCCCTCCCATGGCTCCCCCGCCCCCCCCCCTCCCAGGGCTTGGGTCATCCCCTGAACTCCTCCCCTCATCCAGCCCTTCCCACACCAGCTTCAAGCCTCCCTCCCCTCCCTCCCTTTCTCTTGTCCATATTCCCTTTCCTTCAGGTTAATCCTCCTCCAGGAATCAACAACTCACAAAAAGCTGCTCACAAAGGCCAAAGCACTGAATTCTTGAAATTTACCATCTGCCAAAATCTTTCTAAAAACAGTAACAGTTGGTAGCGATTGGTATTGACCAGATCGGCGAGGCCCACGGTGCCACAAGGAGCCAGGACTCCGGACACAGAGGCTTTCAAACGCCACAGAAAACCTTCTGGCAGATCCCAAGCCAAATTGTTGTGATCTTGTAAAACTTAAGAAACAAGTTTGGGTAAATATGGTGTATCTGGCCACCACTCATCCGAAAACTGGCCTTCCTGCTAATTTGCTTCTTTCAAATTGACCTGCTACTTTTTGTTTTGTTTTTAAATATTTTTATTGACTTCACAGAGGAAGGGAGAGAGGCAGAAACACCAATGATGAAAATCATTGATCGGCTGCCTCCTGCACACCCCCTACTGGGGATGGAGCCCCAAATCTGGGCATGTGCCCTTGATCGGAATCAAACCCGGGACCCTTCAGTCTGCAGCCAAAGCAGCTAGGGCTTGTTTTGTTTTTAAATGATTTTTTTCTTTGGCCGATGACTTCTGTAACCCTCCTCCGCCTTCGAGGAGGAGCCATGTGGGGTTCTAAGGAACGCACTTTGGGAACCAAGGATCCAGACCGGTTTGCACGCTGGGATGGTGAGGCCAGGAGAGAGGAGGGGGATGCCTGGGCCGCCCGGGGAGATGGCGGTTGCGCCAGTCCAGGCAGCCTGCGGAGGGAAGTCCTTACCTGTGAGAGACCCAGGTAAATGGAGACGGTTTCTGAGATGTAGAGGAACTTCCCCTCCTGGTTCAAGGCAAACACAAAGCCATCCAGGGACTAGAGTGGGAGAGACAGGGTGGGGAGAGGAGGGCCTGGCATGTGTAAGAGGTTCTGAAATCTGATCTGTGCCAGGATGGAGTATTTTTTTGGGGAGGGGAGGCAGGAAGGGGGCCCCCAGCATGCGCCTCCCAGTCCTGGCGCTCTCCCGCGATGGATGCGGGAGAGGAGGGTGCTGTTCTCCGAGGAGGCCACCAGGTGGCAGCAAGGAGCAGCAGGTAGGGAAGGGGCCTCACCTGCAAGATGTGTCCTCCCAGGTGCTGCTCGAAGATTTCGGAGACCAGTGCCACGGGGCCCCTGCGGCCTGGGGCTGGGGACAGAGGATCCGTGAGGCCGGGGCCTGCGGGCTGGCCGACCCCGGCCTTCTGGGAAGGACCCCAGGGAACCAGGCTACGATTTTCCTCTCTTCCTCCCAGTCCTGAGCCATCATGGGGACCTGAGGGGCCCCTGGCCCTGTCGGGGAGAGACCTGGGATGTGGGGAGGAGTGAGAGGGACAGAGGTAGGCTGGACAGACAGAGACACCAGGGGATAGAGGAAGGGATTCGTTCATTCATGCATGCATCCATCCGTCCATTCAGCAAGCTCTCCCTGAGCACCTGTGGCCGGGCTCTGTGTTGGAACACTGCAGTGACCCACCCAGCCCGGTCCTATCCTCCAGGCCCCCAGGCCATGGCACACAAACAAGTGAAAAATGAACACGGAATTATCACTCGTGCTCTGAAGAATCAAATAGATTACGTGGCCCCGACCGGTTTGGCTCAGTGGAGAGAGCATCGGCCTGCGGAGTGAAGGGCCCCGGGTTTGATTCTGGTCAAGGGCATGCTCCTTGGTTGCGGGCTCCCTCCGGCCCGGGCCCTGGTCGGGGTTCTTGCAAGAGGCAACCAACTGATGTGTTTCTCTCGCATCGCTATTCCTCTCTGTCTTTCCCTCTCTCTTCTACTTTCTCTAGAATAAATAGAAAAATATCCTCAGGTGAGGATTAAAAAATAAACACATAAATAAATAAACAGATTATGTGAAATGAACAGGAAGGTGGTGAGGCGTGTTGAAGGGGGAGAGGGGGTTGCTGAGCTCAGACCTGAAGGATGAGAAGGAGGCAGAGAGGAGCCTGCAAAGGAGAGACACACACACAGAGAAAGAGACAGAGCACGCGCAGAGATTGAGAGACAAAGGCACAGAGAGACAAGTAGATGGAGAGAGAACCACACAGAGAGATCTAGAGGAACAGAGAAAGAGATGAGGGCATTAGCTCAGCAACAACCCAACTGAAAAATGAGCAAAGGACCTGAATAGACATTGCTCCAAAGGAGATCTGCAAATGGCTAATACGCCCACGAAAAGATGCTTACACTCACTAGTCATTAGCAAAATGCAAATCAAACCCACAATGAGAGACCACGTCACACCCATCAGGATGGCCAGTCAGACCAGACACACACACACACACACACACACAGAAAATAGGTGCCAGGCGCGGATGTGGAGAAATCGCATACCCACACCCTCGCCCGTGCATTGCTGGTGGGAATGCTAATGGCACAGCTGCTCTGGAAAACGGTGCAGTGGGTCCTCAGTAAGTTAAACATGGAATTACCATCTGACCCAGCAATTCCACTTGTGGGCATATGCCCCAAAGCATCAAAAACATGCTCTAGCAAGTACTTGTATAAATGTTCACAGCAGCACTATTCCTCACAGCCCAAGGTGGAAACAAATGCCCATTAACTGGCGAATGGATAAACAAAACGTGCGATGTTCAGCCCATGGAATAGTATTCCGCAATAAAAAGGAATGAAGCAGTGATCCTGGCTATGACTTTGGTGAACTTGGAACACACTGTGCTAAGTGAGACAAGCCAAGCCTGAAGGGACATATATGGTACTGCAGGCCCGATGCACGAAATTCGTGCAAGGGGCTCAGCCCTCGCAGCCCCACCTACTGGTCATTCCGGAAGGTCGTTCCACCATCCGGTTTAATTAGCGTATTAGCTCTTTACTATATAGGATGATTGCATTTATATGAAATGTCCAGAATAGACAAATCCCTAGAGACAGAAAGCAGATTGGCGGTTGCCAGGGCTGGAGTTGGGGGGGGAGGGGCATGACTGCTAAGGGGTACAGGTTTTGGGGCAATGATGAAAATGTTTTGGAACTAGACAGAAGTGATGGTTGTCTGACATTGTAAATGTACTAAATGTCACACTAAACTGTACACTTTAAAATGATGAATTTCATATTATAAATTTTACCTCAATAAAAAAATGTTTTTTTTTAAGAGCTAGGGCCTGGCCATTGTGGCTCAGTGGTTGAGCCAAGAACCAAGAGGGCCCTGGTTTGATGCCCGGTTGTGGGCTCAGTCCCCAGTATGGGGCATGCAGGAGGCAGCCGATCTATGCCTCTCTTTCATCGATGTTTCTATCTCTCGCTCCCTCTCCCTTCCTCTACCTCTAAAAGTCAATAAAAACATTTTTAAAAAGTAAAAAAAAAAAAAAAAAAAAAAAAGATAGGGGCAGAGACATGCATAGACATAGAAATGAGACAAAGACAGAGAAACATAAAGAGATGGAGAGGCCCAGGAAACGAGGCCTGCAGAGAGAGATGGGGGAAGGGCAGGAAGGCCATGGCCAATGAGACCGGCAGAGAGGGAGGCCCCGGCCCCCAGGCAGGCGCTGAGGGGTCACGGACTCTGTTGCCCCTCTCCCCCCACCCCCGTGACCCCTCCCTGAGCCGGTGGAGAACGGCCCCCAAGGGCCCCAGGCCCAGACTGGGGAGCCAGGTGAAGGACTCGGTGACCTCAAGGGTCCTCCAGCGCCTGCCTGTCGCAGGCTGCCCCTCTCTGGCTGTGTGCCTGCCCTGGGGCCCGTCCCTTCACCTCGCGGTGCCTCAGTTTCCTTCTGTGCCAAGCGGGTTTGCTAACAGCGCAGCCCTCCCAGGCTGGCTGAGCATT
Source organism: Murina feae (assembly GCA_004026665.1). Lineage (NCBI taxonomy): Eukaryota > Metazoa > Chordata > Mammalia > Chiroptera > Vespertilionidae > Murina > Murina feae. Next base: position 11,805 of record PVJC01022360.1, on the reverse strand, counting down.
CAATCAGCTCAAGGAACTTCTAGAAAGGGCCTCGCACGGCCCGACCCACAGCAGGTGCCGGGAAATGCGGAGCCACAAGGAGTGTGAACAGTGCGACTGCTATCGTTTGCAGACCATCGGGACGCCGGGCGGCGAGACCCCGCCCCTCCGCCAATCAGGGCGCAGCCCGCCCGCCCCGCCCCGCCCCCTGCGGTCCAGGCCACGCCCCCTCCCCACCCCTGCGCGGTCCCATCCTCTTCCCACCCTCGCCTGCAGCTCCAAGAACAATCCCTGGGAGCGGCTGGGTGGTGAACGGGGACCCCTCCCCCGAGACGCCGCGCGAACCAGCCGGGTGACAGGCGGGAACAATGCCGCCTGCTAATTGTTGCAATTTTCCCCTGTCATTTTTGCTAATTCCTTCATTTTCCCTCTCCGAGGATCAGCCCAGGTCAGGCTGAACGGCTGCAATTAACAGCGTTAATGGGCGCGTCGGGACGGGGGCGGGGGCGGGCGTGTGGGGAGGGCTCAGCCCCTGGCTGTTCCCCCGAAATACCCGGCCTGGTCCCTGGGATGGGGAGCGCTGGGGTCTGTCCCATCAGTGACCGGTGCGCTTCCTTACCCCCAGCCTCTCCCTCCCCAAACCCTCCCCAACGCCTGCCCCTGTGTTTCCTCCTCTGCTACCCAAATACCTTAAGTTCTCTGTCCCCCAAAGTAGTTACTCCCACATTTTGCCCCCCACTCATTACTCCTAGGTTTGCCCTCTCATGGCCAAACCTCAACCATCACTCATTCATTCAACAAACATTTGCTGTTTTTTTATTGGAGCCCAATTCTGCTGGAGAAGAAAAACGGTCCCAGTTGCTACCGTCTCTTATGGATTGGGGACTGAAGGCCTCTTGCAGGCCTTAGGAGTCCCCCTCCACTTCCCATTCCAGTTGTCCGGAGGGATTGCTGTGGGAGGTGGGGTGGAGGAAAGGAAGAAGGGCTGGAACCTCATTACCTATGAAGGCCAAGGCCAGAGGGAAGAACCACCCCACCATAATCAGAGGGTATGGGCCTGGGGGCTGGAGGGGGGCATTTCTGCCTCTACTTTTCCTCAGCCTCATCTGTAAAATGGGTCCAGTGAGTGACCAGAATGGGTTTGTGCATGTAAGTAGCACAGAGCCAGGCACACAGTAGGTGCCTAATCCCTGAGTCCTGCCACTATTCTCAGCAGTAGTACTATGGATAACCTGGGGTACCTCTACCCTTCGGGGTGGTTCCTTGCCCTCACCTTGACCCCTCTCTGTCTCTCACACCTACAGCCATTTTCTGTAAGTCCTATAGGCTGTACCCTCACCGCATCACCTGAATCCAACCACCTGTCATCCCATAGCCCCCACCCTGGCCCAGCTGCCCCACCTCCCACCTAGACCACTGCACTCACCTCCCTACGGGGCTCCCTGCTCCCACTCACGCCCACCATCACCATGGCTCCCATCTCTCTCCAGGTAACAAAGTCCTCGCCACAGCCCGTGGGGCCCTGCAGGCCCAGGTCCCTGCTGACCACTCCCTGCCTCGCTGCCTCCTCTCCAGACTCCCCCGAACCAGCAAGCTGAGTCCAGCTCCAGCGGCCTCCATGCCTCTGCTGGGAAGCTCGCCCAGCTTTTTCATAGCTCATAGCTTGCTCCCTCACCTCCTTTCCCCCTCAGCCCAAAGGTCACTTCCTCAGAGAGGTCATGCCTGGCTTGTGAATTAAGATTCACTCTTTCTCCGCTCATTCCATTCCAGTCACCCAGCCGTGGGATGAGTCTGCTGTGTCCCAGACGCAGGGCACAAGGTGCGGTGAGGGAGAGGCATACAATAAACAAAAGAAATACATAGTGTCAGACGATAGCCTAGGAAAAGACAAGGCAGGAAAGGAAGACAGGGAATGCTGGGCCGCTGCCATTTTTAGTAGATTGGTCAAGGAGCCCTGGCTGGTCTGGCTCAGTGGATAGAGCATAGGCCTGCGGACTGAAGGGTCCCAGGTTTGATTCCGGTCAAGGGCAAATGCCCGGATTGTGGGCTGGATCCTCAGTAGGAGGCGTGCAGGAGGCAGCCGATCAATGATTCTCTCTTATCATTGATGTTTCTCTCCCTCTCCCTTCCTCTCTGAAATCAATAAAAATATATTTGAAAAAGAAAAAGAATGGTCAGAGAAGGCCTGACTGAGAAGCGGACATTCAGAGGGAGTCCCTGGTGGCGGGCACAGCAAGTGCCAAGGCCCTGAGGTGAGTGCGAGCTTCGCTGAAGAACAGCCAGTGTGTGTGCTGGGGCTGAGAGTGGGGGTTGAAAAGGTGAGAGGGGCAGGTGAGGTCAGGGGGTGGGGGACAGGGGGCGACCTCACAGAAACTATAGGCCAGCGCTTGAGGGCAGGGACTGTGTCCTGTTCCCTGCTGTGTCTCCGGCACCTAGAACAGAGCCTGCCAACAGTGCTTGTTGACTGAAGGAGCAATGCTGGTGTGAGATCAAGGCTGTCTTCCCCCCAGACTCTGAGGCACGGAACCAGACTCTCACCTCTGTTGTCTCATTTTACAGGAGGTAGACTGAGGCCCAGAGAGGGGTGGAGAGCTGCAGGGGAGGACAGCTCATCGCGGGAGACCCACCTACCACCATGCCCAGTCCGGTGGTTGAGAAGGTAAACTGAGGAGCCAGGCTACGCGTTGGACTTTCCGCTGGGCTGCCCCCTACTTCTGTGAAATGGGAAGCGGCATGGCCTCCCTCCTCAGGCCTTTGAGAGGATTGAGTTAATTTATATGCAGTGCTGGGCACAGTGGCCTGTGCTGTATCATTATTATTATTTTTTAAAATATATTTTATTGACTTTTTACAGAGAGGAAGGGAGAGGGATAGAGAGCCAGAAACATCAATCAGAGAGAAACATCCATCAGCTGCCTCCTGCACACCCTCCCACTGGGGATGTGCCCGCAACCAAGGTACATGCCCTTGACCGGAATCGAACCTGGGACCCTTCAGTCTGCAGGCCGATGCTCTATCCACTGAGCCAAACCGGCCAGGACTGCTTTATTATTATTTTTAAGTATATCTTTATTGATTTCAGAGAGGAAGAGAGAGGGAGAGAGAGAAACATCAATGATGAGACAGAATCATTGATCGGCTGCCTCCTGCACACCCCCTACTGGGGATGTGCCCGCAACCAAGGTACATGCCCTTGAGCAGAATAGAACCTGGGACCCTTCAGTCCTGGGGGGGGGGGGGGTGACGCTCTATCCACTGAGCCACACTGGCCAGGGCTGCTGTCTTATGACTGTTACTATTTCTGTGATTGGGGAAGCATGGGATCCCCCTCCTTTGGAGAATGGGAGGCCCAATGCTTTGCTCTCTGGCTCCTGCCAACATGCTGTCCTCAGTTTACCCATCTGAACTACAGAAGCAGGCACTTGGCCTCTTGCTGGGAGACCTTGCAGAGCTAGAGATGCCCCCAATTTCCTGATGTTGGGGGTACGAGGGGGCATCTTGCAGTTCCTCCCCCACCAGCTCTGGGGTACAGGCAGGGGCTGATGAGGTCGGAGCTCTGCCTCCTCAGTGCTGTGAACTCAGGGAGCCCCGGCCCCAACTTGCCCACCACCAGGTAATTGGGGGGGTGGTGCTAGGCTTCCGTGGGGCTCCCGTTCCTCTCCCTGGGCTCGGGGACAATAGGCAAGATGTTTATCCCCAGGGCGCACGTGTTGTTCTCCGTAATGACAGTAATCACAGGCTCTAATGCTGCATTCTCCCGGTGCCAGTCAATTCGCCTAATTACCGCCTGGGAAGCCGGATTATTTAAATTTAAATGGTGATTTATTGCGAACTTAATCAATGCTATTTTCTCTCCCCCCTCCTCCCCGGGACCGGGGCAGGAGGGCAATTGGAGCCCCCCCCTCAACCCCACCCTAAGGACACCTTTTATTTTGGGTGGGAGATGCCTGGGGTGCTCTGTCCCTGTGACCTCAGATTAATACGATTCACTCTCTTCTGTAATAAGAGTAAAGCAGTAATGCATAAACAGAAGTCATAACACTTGTAGGCATCTGTCAATAAAGCCTGCATCATCATAATAGAAGTAGGCATCTGGCCCTGGCTGGTTTGGCTCAGTGGATAGAGCATCGGTCTGCAGACTGAAGGGTCCCGGGTTCACTTCCAGTCAAGGGCACATGCCTGGGTTGTGGGCTCCATCCCCAGTTGGGGGCGTGCAGGAGGCAGCCAATCAATGATTCTCTCTCATCATTGATGTTTCTCTCTCACCTCTCCCTTCCTCTCTGAAATCAATAAAAATTTTTTTTTAAAGTAGGCATTTAAATTCCTGTATTTTACATAGTCTCTATTTACTCATTATAGATTCTGTTTCTTTGATTACTTGTTATCGTGTCTTGGCCACTAGGGTGTCAGCCTATCCAGCGCAGGGACTATCTAATCTGTTTCCTTCTGGAACCCCAGAGCTCAGACAGCAGCACGCACACAGTAGGTGCTCAATAAACCATAGGCTCCCAACAGCCCTGCAGGCACCCGGACAGCAACAGTGGCCACATACTGATTGTTTACTCTGTGCTCCGGTGACCCGGGGTCTCTACACATATCACCTGGTTGATCCTCAGCCCTCGGGGAGACGTTTCATCATGATCCCATTTCACAAATGAGGCACAGACAGATGTGGTGACCTGTCCGGATCACATGCCAGGCGGCGTCCCGTGAGCGGTTTCCCTGCCACTTTCAAACTGGGAATTCTGACTCCGGAGCCTTGTGTTCCCCCCTGGGTCCCCTCAGGTCTGGGTGGGAGGCCCAAGCCGGGTCCCCTCTGACCCACTCCCGGAGCTGCGGGTCTCCTTTGCGATAACAATGATTCATCTCCGCTAATAAAAGCAATAGCATTGGCTAGTATGACCCCTGATGTCACCAAGCCCTTGATGAAGCCAGAATTCCTGAAATCTTCCCTCCCTGTGTGCCCATTTCACAGATGAATACACTGAGGCTTGGCGAGTAGGACACCTGATAGGGACACCACAGAAGACCTGACTCCAAACTCTATGCACCCTCTGCATCCAGGAGCTGGGCGAGGGCGGCCGGGCGCCTGGGACCCCGGGCTCTCTGCGCGCCACCCCCGCGCGCGCGCACTCACCTAGGCCGGCGGGGGGCCCGGTGGCTCGCAGCCCCCAGGGCGGCGCCCCGAGCGCGGCGAAGCGGCGCAGGCGGAGGTAGGTGACGCAGAGCCGCACGACCGACGCCTTGTCCAGCTGGCTGGAGATGGCCCCGGGCAGCGGGAGCAGCTTGGCCAGCTCGAAGAACTCCAGGTTCTCCTTCCCGCGCCGCGAGCGCGCCGCGTTGCGGGACTTCTCCTTGCGCTGCGCCTGCAGGCTGTGCGGGGGGCGCGCGGGGCGCTCAGCGGGGCCCGGGGCGCGGGGGTGCGGGGCCTGGGGGACGGGACGGGACGTGGGCAGCGGGGGCAGCACCTGAGCGTGAAGTTCCACCGGCGGCGGCGGCGGGGCCGGGCGCGGGGCGGGGCGGGGGGAGCAGCGGAGGGAGGAGGAGAGGAGTGTTGGGTGGGGACGGGGACGGGGCTGGGGACGCCACGCGGGAGGGTGGGTTACGGGACGATGGGGGAGCGACTCCGGGTGAAATTCTGGCCCCTCGGGCCGGGGAGACGCGAGTGCGGATTCTGCCCGGACGCCGGCGGGGCGGGGCTTCGCTCACCAGGGTCCGGGCGGGGCCGCGGCCGGGAGCCCCGGCAGGAAGTCCCACGGGACGCCGCCCCCGCGCCCTGCCCCGCAGCGGCCCTCTCCGCCGCCGCCACGGCCGGGGCAGGGGGCCGCCATCTCCGCGGGGCGGCGCTCAGGCGCGCTCGGAGCAGCCCGCGGGGCTCGGGATCCGCGTCTCCTGCGGCGGGAAGGAGCCGGAGGCAGTGCTGCGTCCGAGGGGGGCCCCCCCGGGAGAGCTGCGAGGGAAACTGAGGTCCGCGCGGGGCTCGGGGGCCCGGCCGGGAGCTGGAGCCGGGTGGTGCCTCAGTCTCCCCGCTGGAGGCCCCGCTCCGCAGCCCGCGGCTGTCCCCGCGCCGGGCCCCGGAGCAGCTCAGGGCGAGGACGTGCCCCGCCGCCGCCTCCCCCGCGCCGCCCGCCAGCGCGCCCGCCTCACGCCCGCGCCGGGCCGGCTCCCGCATACCAATGGGCGCACGCGGCGCGCATACGGATCCGACCGGCCCGCGCGCTGCGTGCCGAGCATGCCCAAGCCCGGCGCGGCGCGGGGGGCGGCCAGGCCCGGCGCGCGGGCTTCCAGCCCCCGGAGCCCTCTGGCCCGGGGACCCGCCCCCCAGGCCCGTCCCGGGAGTCCGGTTCCCCGAGTTGCGGGGTGCCGTCTCCCAGGCTGGACTCAGAAGGCAGAGGCAAAGGGCGGGGACCCCACCCCCTGGGGTGGCGCCGTGTGTCCGGGCCCCCAAATCTGCGCCACCACAACTTCCTCCCTGAAGACCCGAGCGTGCGGACCCAGCTCCCGACGCAGGGGCCGGCGCCTCCGCCGGGGACGCACCCAGGACGGACCCAGCGCTCGGGCCCGGGGGTCCTGGATCCAGGTCCCCGAGAAGCAGGGGCGCGTTCAGTTAGGTGCCAGTTCCTCCAGGACTAGCGTCCGGGGTCCCCGCCCCCCCAGCCCCGCGCCGCCCGCGCCTCCGCAGCCAGGTGTCCATCCCCCCGCCCCTACTTCGCGGGACCCAAACGTCGTGGCCCCTTCCCCCACCTCGGCGTTGGGGTCACCCGGACACTGGAGTTTTGGCCTCCCGTTCTTCCAGGTCCCCTCTCGCCGGCCCGCGGCGTTCCCCACCCGCAGGACCCCCCCGCCTCGTTACCTGGCTGCGGGGCGGGCTCCGGGCGCGGTGTGGGGCCGGCCGGGCGGCGCAGCGGGGTGGCCCCATAGACTCCGGGGCGGGCCCGGCGGGGCGCGGGCGGTGGCACCGGGCTCTCGGCGCCCACCGCGGCCTCGCAGACTCGGCGGCGCAGGGACAGCGCCGAGGGCGGGGCGGGGCCAGCCAGAGCCCCGCCCGAGGCCCCGCCCCCTGGCCAGCCCAGCGCCCGCCCCTCTGGCCTTTCCAGGTGGGGGGGTTTCCAGCAATGGGGGTGCGGCCCCTCCCACCTGGACGAGAACCCCGAGTCAGGGGGGGAAGCACCTTAATCGGGCACCATCTATAGACTCCGCGGGAGGAGCCAGCGGCCGGCTCCCAGGTGGGCCCCCTGCACCCCAGCTCCCTGCGGGGGTGGAGACCCAGACGTCAGTGCCCCCTCCAGGACGCAAATCCAGGCCTTGGAGACCCTCGTTTCCCAGGAGGGAACCTCAGGGTGTCAGCACCCCCGCACCCCAGCCCACCGTCCTCTTCTGGGGCCAGGTTTGTCCTCGGACCTCTCAGGGACCGGGACCGGGACACAGAGAGACCTCAGAGGTCAGGATCCTGGGGTCGTCTCTCTACCACGCCCTCCCCCCACGGGATGGGAACCAACCCCACATGGAGCTCTGCATTAGATCGTAAGTAGGAGCTCCGGTCCGAGGCAGGCCTTCTCCACTCGGGCAGGAGAGGCCACATCCTCCCCTGCCTGCCAAGGCCCCTCCGCAGCCTGGCTCGGGGCTCCAGGCACTTAAATGCCCCTGGGAGACCCAGGGCAACACATAACATGGAAGGGGAGTCAGAAGAGGGAGGCAGGCAGCGGCCCGCCCGAGCAAGGGCCTTTCCCCTGCTGGCAGATGGAGAAGGGCACACACCGCGAGCCCTGGCTGAGGGGATCCCCCTTAAACGCGCTCACGGTGACCCGAGTCGACGTGGGAGCAAGCGCTTGTGTTCTGCTAATCCTCTCTCCACGGCCAGGCTCTGAGCTGGGCTCTGTTACTGAGCCCACCTTACAGCTAGGGAAACTGAGGCATGGAGCGGCTGTCTAGCCTCATGGTGATGGCCTGTCAGCCAATGATTTTTCGCTATTCCCCTCCCCCGCCCCCAGGCGTGTTAGGGTCAAGGTAGCGATTCCAGCTCAGGTGGCTGTCCCTTCTCGGGCACTGCTTCCCGTGCAGCGGGGCAGGTGGACGGTTCATTGCATTGCGGCACCACCTCCCCGCGCCCCTGCAGCCCCGCGGTTGTCGGATCCGGACCTGGGCCCCGGTTCCCAGGCCCTCTGGGGGTCTGCTCCGTCACAGTCTCTCGCTGGGCCTTTTCCGTCCTGGGCTCCTCATGCCCCAGGCGTGTCCGTGGAGTTCTCCAGAAGCGGCGCAGCACGGGATATGGACACAGACTGAATCCGTGTTAACCGGTAACGATGTTTATTATTGTTATTTCAAGTGAGCGTTATCTTTAAAACTCTCTTTTAATTTCTGATATGGCTTACAAAACACACAAAGTTCTTTGGTCTTCCCTAAGAATAAAAAAAAGTCCTGAGATTAAAAAAAAAAGTTTGAGATCCACTGTTAAGCCACTGAAAGCTGAGGATAGAGCTGAGCAATAGCATGCTGGATGACACGTCTATGCAGCCGAAGACACGGCCTGGATGCAAGCCCTCCTCCCCAGACCCATGCAGAGTCCCTGACAAAGGTACACACACATCATTATCATTTGGGGTCTCAGGCTCCCAGCAGGGACATGGGGGGGGCTACCCTGGGATGTCTGCGCCCCCTGCAGCTCCATCTGGGCACCCAGGAGCCTGTCATAAGGACTCACAGGCCCGGCTGGTGCGGCTCAGTTGGTGAGCATCGCCCAGGCACCCAGAGGTCGCTGGTTCGATTCTGGGTGAGGGCACATGCCCAGGTTTCAGGCTCAATTCCAAGCAGGGGACATGCAAGAGGAAACACATCAACATTTCTCTCTCTCAAATCAATTAAAAACATGAAACAAGCAAAAACCTCTTGCCAAAAGTTGGGGAAGACCTGGAGGGCAGGCAAACAGTGAGCAGTTATCACTCAGGGTCTGAAGGGGCAGCAGAGGGAGGGAGCAGTTAGGGGAGCTGAGAGTGTGGTAGCAGAGAGCGCCACGATCGCGGAGCCAACCCCTCCTGTCCTGGCCTGGCTCCCCACTCTCTCTACTGCACTCAGCTATCTGGCCCTTTCCCTACCTTGGAGACACTTCCCGTCAAAGCTCTGATACCCCACTTCTTCCTGGTGGAAGGGATGGGAATAACATTATGTGCACTCGGTAGGTAGTGAGCTCCCTGTCATCAGGGGAAATCAAGGAGAGGATCAAGGATTTGGGGAGGCACCGAGTGTGTGTGTGTGTGTGTGTGTGTGTGTGTGTGTGTGTGTGGAGTGTATGTGTGTTTGGGAGACTTCAATGACTTCTACTTACACACTTCATTCTTCCTAATTGGGAGGTGGCTCAGCATAGTTTTAAGGAGGTGACTCAGCAGGCTGACATTCTAATTCTGGCCCCACTTTGTGACTTTGGGCCGCTTCTGTCCTCTCTCTGTGCCTCACTGTCCTCATCTGTGAAAAGCCTTTAAATGAGACAAGGCAGGTGCATTAGGGGAGCAGGTGTCCCGTCTGAGCTCCCAAGGGAGTATTTGTCCCCGTAGCAGGCGCAGCACCTCAGAGCTGCCTCCTTCTCCTGGAGCCTCCTGCGACAGACAGACTCACTGCCTGGGAAGTCCTACAGCGTGTCTCATCTGAATCCCTCCTGCTTTCACTCCTGCACTTAGTGAAGCGAGGTCCCAGAGGCAGGCCTGCTTCAAGACCGGGGTTCTGAGAACCAAGCTGTCAGGGAGATGTAACACCCCTTCGCCCCGGGGTGTTACTGGGGTGCAGCACCCCAGGAATGCATTTCTTGAGAGGTCAGGCCTGAGAATGAAGCTTTTACCTACAGCACTAAATGGACAATGAGGGGTCATTGGAGACCTGCGCCGCCCAGTTTGGCCCCAGAGTTGTCCTGTTTTTCATCCATGTAGCCAACAAACATTTATTGAGCACCTACTGTGTGCCAGAGGCTCTAGAGATCCAGCAGGTATGAAGCAGGTGGAGACTCCCATCACTCAAGCTGGCATGCCAGTGGGGGTGTCAGACAATAGACATGAGAAAAAAGATGTGTCAGATGGAGCCAGGTGCTGGAGAGAGCAGGCAAGCAGGTGTGTGTCCCTGCGCACGCGCAGGTGCGACTGTGGGAGGCTGGCTGAGCCCTGGCAATTACTGGGGAACTGAGAAGAATAAAGGAGTTGGGGTCATAAGAGAAAAACAGAACTCACCCACTCAACAGGCCTCATACCAAATCACTAGACACCACACACTAGACACCTGTGTGTGGTCAGGGTGCCTGCTTCTGCCCCACTCCAGCCCCACCCCTCCTGCTGCTCACTCGGCCTGGCCTTCCATCTCCCCTTTAGGCCAGAAAGATGTCAGAAAGAACTCTAACCTCATAGAGGACAAGGGCTGACCTGTCACCTGCCCACAGGGGCTGAAAGAAGAAGACAACAGAACACAAGGGGACACAGTGAGGTGCTCGGCACAGCACAGGGCACAGCTCAGCGTTGGCATCGTTGTGCTGGCCCCTGCCTACACAGGACGCCGGGTGAGACACTAATATTGGTAGCGAGCAGCAAACCAGCCAGTTCACTCGCCTGGTCACTCTGCTGTCACCTTGACCCTGGCCCAGGCCGTCAGCTGCAGATGGTGGAGTCAGGTCTTGTGGGTTCAGGAGGGACTTGTGGGACCTCAGGATGCTGGGCCCCCTGCCTCTCCCAACCCAAGGGGTGCTCTTCAAGAGAAAGGGGACGCAGGGCCCTCCAGAGTTCTCCCCCCGCATCCCCCCGCCCCAGCCTGCCTCCCCAGGAGGGAGGAGGGCAAACACTAGCTGGGAAGGTGAGGCAAGGAGGAGCTGCTCACTGCTCCCCACTCCTGCCTTCGCTCTAGAGCTGCAGACTCTCCCACTGGGGCGCTCCCTTCCCCTGGCCGAGCTGCCTGACGAGGTAGTAAGAATGGGACTAATGACAGCAATGATGATAACAGGGCTGTAGAGAAGAGTGGTGGGGGTTGAGTAGTGGCCCCCAAAGATATATCCACGTCCTAACTCTGGAACTTGGAAATGCAACCTTTGGAAAAAGGGTCTTTGCAGATGGATTAAACGAAGGATCTCGAGATGAGATCATCCTGGGTTACCCGGATGGGTCCTAGCTCCAGAGACAAATGTTCTTGAGACAGAAGAGCCCTGGCTGGGAGCTCAGCTGATACACCAAGGTTGTGGGTTTGATCCCAGGTTGATGCAAAAATCAACCAATGAATAAGTGGAACAACAAATTGATCTCTCTCTCTCTTTGTCTGTCTCATCAATCACTTAAAAAGAGAGAGACAGGCCTTGTCTCAGTGGATAGAGTGTTGGCCTGTGGGCTCAAGGGTCCCAGGTTCAATTCTGGTTGGGGGCAAATGCCCGGGTTTCTGGCTCCATCCCCAGTAGGGGGCATACAGGAGGCAGCCAATCAATGATTCTCTCTCATCATTGATGTTTCTATCTCTTTCCCTCTCCCTTCCTCTCTGAAATCGATCAAAATATAAGAAAAAAAGAAAAACTTAAAAAAAGAGAGAGAGAGAGACAGAAGAGAAGACAGACTCACAGAGGAGAAATTTCCTGGGCACTAGAGAAGGCCATGTAAAATGGAGGCAGAGCTCTAGCTAGTATGGCTTGGTGGATAGAGTGGCCTGCGGACTAAAGGGTTCCAGGTTCGATTCCCCTCAGGGCACATGCCCAGGTTGCGGGGTGTGCGGGAGGCAGTTGATCAATGATTCTCTCTAATCATTGACCTCTCTCTCTCTCTCTCTCTCTCTCTCTCTCTCTCCCCCTTCCTTCCTCCCTCCCTCCCTCCCTCC
>PVJC01022359.1:0-27406 GCA_004026665.1 Murina feae | reverse complement strand
TTGAGCGTGGCCAGGGCTGGGTGCTGCCTGCCTCCCAAGCTTGCCTCCTGCCCATCTTCCTCCAGCCACCAGAAAGCAGGGAAAACCCCGCCTCGTGGTCAGGCCAGCCTTTTCCTGCTCCCTGACCCCCGGAAGGGACCTGGGAAGCCGCCAAGCAGGCTGCCAACTCTTTCCCACTCACCCGTCCCCTGCAGCCTTCCTTTCCCACTTCCCGGTACCACCAAGGGGTGTGGGGAGCTGCCAAGCAGGACCCCACCCCCGCCGCCTCTTACCCGCTTCCCGGTGCCCTCCAACCCTGCCGCTTGTTTCCCACTCACGGGTCCTGGGTCCTGCGCTGCCCCGCCCTGCAGCCGCTCTATGCACTCGGGAGGTCCCTCAGCCCGGCCTGTGCCCTCTCACAGTCTGGGACCCCTCAGGGGATGTCCACCTGCTGACGTGCCTGACCAGCCTGGGTGAGGGGCTTTAAGGCTGCCCACAGCTCCCATTGACCTAACGTCCCAGCAAGGCCGGCTGGATGCAGGTTACTGCGTTTTCTCTCCTATAATTGATGCTGTTCCTTGAAGGCCTGGGGTTATCTTCTATAATTGATACACTGTTCCTTTAAGGTGGCCTTCTAACTGACGAAGCCTCCTCTTTGCTTCACCTCTCAGCGTCTATAATGAAACAATTGTTACTTTTACTGGTTAGGCCGGAGCTGCTCTTTCCTTCAGCTCCGGAGGATTCTATGATTGTTACATTGTTTCAAAGCTGTGTTTTGCTAGAGGCAGTTTAATCGGAGCTGAGCTGAGCGGGCGCAGCTTCACTTTCGCTCCTGCCGCAATGGAAACAGCCGTTTACTCAGGTCCGTGAGTGGCGGCCGCCATGTTGGCTGGGCTAATTTGCATACAGCCGCTCTGATTGGCTGGTGGGCGTGGCTTACCCTGTCTCGGAGAAACGGTTAATTTTAATATTTCACTTTTATAGAGTAGATGAGTGATGTCATGTGGTATTTTTCTTTCATTGACTGGCTTATTTCACTTAGCATAATGCTCTCCAGTTCCATTCATGCTGTTGCAAATGGTAAGAATTCCTTCTTTTTTATAGCAGCATAGGTATTTCCATTGTGTAGATGTACCATAGTTTTCTAATCTATTCATCTATTGATGGGCACTTATCCCATCAAGGCTGTTTCCAAATCTTAGCTATGGTAAATTGTGCTGCTATGAACATAGGGATGCATATATCCTTTCTGATTGGTATTTCTGGTTTCTTGGGATATATCCCCCGAAGTGGGATCACTGGGTCAAATGGGAGTTCCATTTTTAAATTTTTGAGAAAACGCCATACTGTCTTCCATAGTGGCTGCACCAGTCTGCATTCCCACCAGCAGTGCACAAGGGTTCCATTTTCTCTGCATCGTCTCCAGCACTTGTCATTTGTTGATTTGTTGATGATAGCCATTCTGACAGATGTGAGATGGTACCTCGTTGTTGTTTTGATTTGCATCTTTCAGATGATTAGTGATTTTGAGCATGTTTTCATATGTCTCTTGGCTTTCTGAATGTCCTCTTTTGAAAAGTGTCTATTTAGGTCCTTTGCCCATTTTTTGATTGGATTGTTTATCTTCCTTTTGTTAAGTTGTATGAGTTCCTTATAAATGTTGGAGATTAAACCTTTATCAGTGCTAGCTTTGGCAAATATGTTCTCCCATGCAGTGGGCTTTCTTGTTGTTTCGTTGATGGTTTCTTTTGCTGTGCAGAAGCTTTTTATTTTGATAAAAATTCCCATTTGTTTATTTTCTCTTTAGTTTCCAATGCCCTTGGAGCTATATCAGTGAAGAAATTGCTTCAGCATATGTATGTTACTCTTTATTTTAGTCAATGTATACTTAATTTCTAGTTGGTCCTTTTTCATATCCTCGAGGGTCTCACTAAATTTATTGGCAGTTTCTAAGACATTCTTGAAAAACCTTATAACTGTGGTTTTGAACTCTATATCCATAGTCTGCTTTCCTCTATTTCTGTCATTTGTGATCTGTTTCTTTATCTCCGCATTTTTGCTGCTTCCCTGTGTTGATAGAGTGGCTTTCTGTGCTAGGTGTCCTATAGGGCCCAGTGGTTCAGCCTCCTCAATTATCTGAGGTGGACACTCTTGGTGTCCCTATGTGGGCTTTGTGCACAGTCTTGTTGTAGTTAAGCCTTGATTGTTGTTGGTATCACTGGGAGGAATTGACCTCCAGGCCAACTGGCTGTGAGAATCAGCTGTGTCTATGGTGGGAGAACTTCTGTGCTGGAGACACCCTTAATGGGGTGAGACTTGCTTCAGTGGGGCTTTGGTGCTCACTGAGTCTGCCCCGTGAGTGTGTGTGTCTTTTATGGATCTGAGGAGTTGTAATCTGGAGAGTACCACTCTGACCACTGGGTACACTGGCTCTTGGATCTCTAAGGAGGTGCTAATTTAGCCTCTGCCTGAGGCTACCCAGCAGGAGCTATGGAGAGATCTGCAGACTCCTCTTCTTTGTTTGGGGTTGGAGGTGCCCAGATGAGGCCCAGCTGTGAAGCAATGCAAGCTGCTGTGGGGCCTTGGACCTTCTTTTGAATGTTCTGGGTTCCTCTGACGCAGATGCAGTTTGTTAGGAAATTTTAGATTGCAAAGGGCCAGGCCTTTCATATGCAAAAGCCTCTGCGAGCAGCTTGGTGGGGTGGGGTCTCAGGGAATCAACAGGGCAGAGCAAAGAGCTATGGCTGATCCTCAGGTCAGCCCAAGAGGTCCCTGGTGTCAGTGTCCCACAGTAATTGCTGCAAGCACCTCCGAGAGAAAGCTGCCCTAGAGTTCTGCCTGATGACATACAGTCCAGTTTCTCCCTGTATGAGTCTGGGTCCCCAGAGACTCACCCATAACCGGAGTTCAGAGCAGTCAGGAGTTAGTTTCTCCGTCCAGACAACTCCAGAAAAAGACAACTGCGTCTTCAGTTGCCAGCCCTTACTGCGTATGCCTCTGTACCTCTGCACTTTACTTCTGCACCTTCTCTGAGTCTCAATGTGCTTTTCTCTTTCCTTCTAGTCGTAGAATTTCCACTCAGCCAGCCTTCCTGTGGTTCTGGATGATGTCCATTTTTTCTTTCAGTTGTAGTTTTGAAGTGGTTTTGTGGGGCAGCAATTTCAAGTGTTTACCTATGCCGCCATCTTGGTTTTTCTCTCTGTCATTAATCTTTTTAAATATGCCTGGTAATTTGGAAAATGTATATTATTTGGACAGACTTTCCCTTTGCTACAACATCTAGTAAATTTCCCATCAGATGGTTTTTCATCAGAGAAATTTAGTGATAGGCATAATTCACATTGAATAGTCATTCCATCACAACTATGTTTGAGAATTGCATCCTCATGTACTCCATTTTTGCTGAGAAGGCAGTTCCTACCAGTATTAGTAGTACTTGTTGATGACTGTTCTCTAGACATATTCTGTCGTTGCCACCGCCTTCTTTCAACTTCAAAGGCACGTTGGTCTTTAGACATTTTCTGTTGATAATGCCAGTGTTTTTCAGCATCAGAGCGATCGTTTTCCAGTAGCTGGTATTCAGATACATTCTGTCACAGGCACCACCTTGTTTCAAATAAGACGCACGCTGCTCTGCAGACATTTTCTGCCGATAACGCTGGCATCTTTCGGCTGTATCAACAGTTGTTCTTTAGACATAGTCCCACCACCCTGTCACAGTCTTAGAGGCAGGTGAATGAGAGTCCTGGATATCAGGCTGCTGAGAGGTGTCTGACCGAAGGCTGATTCTGTGGGAGTGAGACTTCCTCCTCCCTGCTGTCAGTTTCCACAGCTGTGATGAGGAAGCTGGGGTGACAGAGGGAGCTGCGCCCTCTAAGCCACCATCTGTCTCGCTCTGCTCTATGTCCAGCGGTCTCCTGCTCTGCCAAGTCCTACAAACCTCCCATTCTCCGCCTGCTTCTCTCCCTCTCTGCTGACAAGGTCTTTGGAACCCTTGGGTGTGGCTAGGCATGGGTGACCTTGCCTCCCGGTCCAGCAAAGGTCCTGGGAGCCTGCGGGCATGGCTTCGTGCGGCAGGCCTCACCTCCTGGGCCAGCAGTGGTCCTGGGAGCCCACAGCCATCATCGCCTCCTGGGGTGCTTGACACCTGCTTATGCAAATTAACCACCATCTATGTTGGGTTAATTTGCATAGTCATTCTGGCTTATGGGTGTGGCTTGAGCGTAGTGGAGGGACCATTAATTTGCATGTTTCTCTTTTATTCTATAGGACTAGAGGCCCAGTGCACAAAAATTTGTGCACTCAGTAGGGGGTCCCTCAGCCTGGCCTGTGCCCTCTCGCAGTCTGGGACCCCTCGGGGGATGTCCACCTGCTGGCTTAGGCCTGCTCCCCAGGGGAACAGGCCTAAGCTGGCAGACATTCCTCTGGCAGCTCAGGAGCCATCAGGGGATGTCCATTTGCCAGCAGGGAGCAGGCCTAAGTTGCAGTCAGACATCCTTAGTGCTGCTGAGGAGGTGGGAGAGGCTCCCACCACCACTGCTGTACTGGCAGCTATCAGCCTGGCTTGTGCTCCCACAGGGGGAGCACACTGACCACCAGGGGACAGATCCTGCATTGAGCATCTGCCCCCTGGTGTTTTCAGTGTGTGTCATAGTGACCAGTCATTCTGCTGTTAGGGTCAATTTGCATATTACCCTTTTATTATATACGACAGAGGCCTGGTGCATGGGTAGGGGCCAGCTGATTTGACCTGAAGGGTGTCCCGGATCAGGGTGGGGTTCCCGTCGGGGTGTCTGGCCAACCTAGGTGAGGGGCTGATGGCTGTTTGCAGGCTGGCCAAGTCCCACAGTGGGGACCCTCACACCATGAGGGTGTGGCCAGCCTGGGTGAATGGCTGATGGCTATTTGCATGCTGGCCATGGCCCCCAGTAACCCAAGCTCCTAGTGAGGCTGGCTAGAAGCAGGTATCTGGGATTTATCTTCTGTTAATTGAAACTTTGTTGCCTTGATTAGAGGCCACAGCCAGCCAGAGCAGGTGGGAAACTTGGCTTTCTTTATCACTGGGGCAACCAAGCCTCCGTGGCTGTGGGCTGCCATCTTGGTTGGGTTAATTTGCATATAGTTGCTCTGATTGGCTGGTGGGCATGGCTTAAGGTGAAGCAGAGTGACACCAATTTGCATTTTCCTCTTTTATTAGTGTAGATATTACTGCATGTAGTTCTTATTATGTGGCGTAGTTGTTATTACATTTTTAGAGAGGAAACCGTGTCTGGAAGTGGTGAAGTCAGGGTCCAATCCAACCGAGTATGTGTCTTCAAAGTCTCTTAACCATTTTTAATTCTTAAATATTCAATGTATTTTCCATTTTTCAATATTATTTTGACAATTTCTGATCACAAAGCTTTTTATATATTTAGGATTATTTCTTTAAATTATATGCCAATGGTGGTATTTCGTAGATCAAAGAGAATTATTTTCAAAACTTTTAAAATGTATGAACTTTTTATTTTCAGATTTAAAAAATTAATGTTTAACATTTTCATTTTGATAAATTAATACTCCTGAAATTGTGGCAAAGGTAAATTCTTAGACTGTTATTTCCTCCAGTTATGACATCCCTCCTAAAGTTCTAGCCACTCTGCTTTTATCTATCTTTTTGCATTTTATTTGCAAGGGCTAAAATGTTAATTGGCCAATAACACATTTTCATTTTTCCAGTGTATTATAGGGATCAGCTTTGATTGCCTTGCCTCATGGCTGCCTGAGTTTCATCCAATGACTCACTGTGGGATGTTTTTGTGCAGGTGCCCTGCCATCTGCTTTGGGCATCTAGAAGGAGTAAAGTGGTAGGAATAGGGAATGAATACATCAATAAGCTGCTGCTTGTTCTGGGGGGCTCCCTTACAATGTTGCTAGATTGTGAAAGGCATTCGTTTAAAGAACTAGAGGCCCAGTGCATGGATTCATGTGCAGTTGGGGCCCCTCAGTCTTGCCTGTGCCCTCTCATGATCCGGGACCCCTTGGGATGTTGGTCTGCCAATTTTGGCCTGATCCCCACAGGCCTGGGGATGTAGTAGTGCATGAAGCACAGGTAGCTGGGGAGGAGTCTAAACCTGGGCTGGGCGCTGTGTTGCTCCCGCTCATCCTGGCCCCTACTGCACCTGTTGAGCCTCGCGCTTGCCAGCATGAGCCCTGTGTCTGGTGCCCGTCAATCAGCTGAGTGGCACTCTGCTGTGGGAGCACACTGACCACCTGCGTTGAGCATCTGCCCCCTGGTGGTCAAAGTGACTGGTGGTTCAGTCACTTAGGCTTTTATATGTATAGATACTAAGTTTGTATTCTTTATGTTCTTTGACTTTGATGATGTCCCACTGTTTATATTGTTCCTTCATTTTGAAATTAAGGCTACTATGTTACAGTAAAGATTTCTTTTAATATTCTTTATTGTTCAGATTGTTACAGATGTTCCTTTTTTTTTTAAAACCCCATAGCTCCCCTTCACCTGGTTCCCCCCTCGCCCCGTGCCCTTACCCTCCCCCAGTCTTCATCCATAGATGTAAGGTTTTTGTCCAGTCTCTTCCCATACCCTTGAGAAATATCAGTCCATTCCTTTCTATGCACTTACTTATATTCTATTCACCAGTTTATTCTGTTCATCAGATATTTCTATTGACTTGTTATATTCACTTGTTGATAGATATGTATTTGTTGTCGCTTTGTTGTGCATACTTTTTATATTTACCTTTTTCTTCTTCCTCCTCTTCTTAAAGAATGCCCTTAAGCATTTCAAATAATCCTGGTTTGGTAAGATTTTTAACATAGTTTTATAACTTACTTTTTGGACCAGATTCAGAAACACGAGTAGATCTGAAACTTATGTATCCAGATCCTCCAAGAGATCAGTACACCTTAGAGATTCAGCAGCAAGCTCTGCTGAGAGCGCAGCAGAAGAGACTGAACAGAATGAAAATGCAGGAAGGTGCTGAAGGTAAGTATAATCATTGCTGCATGCAACAGGACCAGCAGGTTTTACTGATGGCTTTATTTCTCCATCTTTTGTGTTGATTTTGTCCAAGGCAGCTCCTCCTCCTGGCAAATCCATGATCACAGACCCTTTCAGCCTTTAGACCCAGAAAAGTGTCTGTTTGGCTTGGTTGGGGTCAGGTATTCATCCATCTGTGCATGAGCAGGGCCTAGCCACACACTAGAACCAGGAGGACTTAGCGCCTGGAAGAGGCCTTGTGACACCAGAGACTAGGATCCAAGGGGAAGAATGCTGGACAAACACATCTGTGCCTTCCCTAGGGGGCATTTCTCTACTGTGTGTCTGTTTTAAGGTTTGATATGGTATTAAGTTGGTCAAGCATTGGCTTATACTCTTTTGGAGAAGTAGATGCTAAAAAGTATAAGGATGACGAATGCTACAAAGGAGACATCTGGGGTCCCCTGGAGTGTAGTGTGATGGGGATCAGGCACTTGAAGGCAGAATGGAGCTAGGTGCTTCAGAGCATTGATGGTTCCTGGTGACGGGACGGGTGACTGTCTGGCCCCCTGCACATATGTCACCAGCCTTCAGGTCTTTGAGGGCTGTCATGGAAAATGAGGGAACGAGAACAGGAGGAGACGGTCCCATCAGTTGTATTTAGGAAAACTTCAGACCCTACCGTGGCAGGCTGGTGTGGCCTGCACAGCTAGGAACCTGTCTTGACAGGAGTACAAGGTACCACCCGTTAGGCCCACATCGCTGGTCAGGACTTGGGTAACAGTTGATTTAGGGGTAGTTCTCCATCTGATACAGAGTTTTAAAGTGGTTTCAATTCAGGCTCTTATGCTCTCATCCGTTGATAGCAGACTAATCCAAATTCTATGATAAATAGTGGGCCAGTTCTCAGGAGAGAAGAGAGAAGCAGGTACTTATTTCAAGTTTTATATCCATTTTAGTGGAATTTTTCTTTAGGAGACTCAAAAGTAGTCCCCAGGTGGATACAGGTGCATTTTGGTACTGGAGGTCACCATCCCCACAGCAACCACCCCAGCTTCTGACAAATACTATTCAGCGATACATAAGAATGCTGGGTAAATTGGAGAGGTGTCTTAGGGATACTGATCCAAAACCTTCCCCCTTGAAGTGGGTTAGCTTACTTCAATTACATGTGAGGAAGTCCACTCAACAAATTTCTACACAAGTTGTAGAATTATGGGAGGATGGTGAAGAATCCTGCACTGCTTTCTTTTCCTGTAGGCATCAGTTCTAAGTGCACAATGATTTTACTTTTCATATTTATTGGGAATGGGAGAATTTTACCTAACTGGAATGAATGCTGGGCTATATTTATTGATAAGTAGTATCTTAAAGCAGTCTGTAATGTGATGGTTGTAATTTCCATTACAGAGATGGTCAAAAAAGATACTCTAAAATTTATTTTACTTTTGAGATGCTTTCTAACCTTTTCATTTGGTTTTCTTCCGCACTGGCTTCAGTGGACTTGGATGCCGTCCCAAATGTTCAAGTACAAAATCACAGAATGGTAAGAAACCAGTTCTAATTTTTTAAGCTGTTTTTTTTGGGGGGGTGGGGTGGGGAAGGGATAAAATATATTTTTAGGAATATGATGAGCATTCCAATTTTGAATTTTCAGGACAATTGAATTAAGGATTTTAAATCTTGTCTCATCAGTGCATTGGGTAGCTAGAGATTTATTAGTAGAGAAAGTATATTGTAATAGTTTAGAATAAGACTGGCGCTGGTTCAAGTTAGGTTTTAGTTGTGTGACTTCAGCCAAGTTTTACTTAATTTTTCTGTGGAATAGGATAATAGTACCTGCCTCTGAGGGTGGATATAAGAATTAAATTCATTAATATTTGCAAGCACAAAGGGACAGGCCTGGCATGTAGTACTTGCCATATCATTATCTGCCATAGTGGTGAGGCTTATAAAGAAGATAAGCAATGTAAGGGAGTCACTCTTATCCCCAGGAGGTGACATCTGTGTAAAGAGTGAAGAAAAACTTAGGGATGAGCCATTTCACCAACAAATATTTATTGAATATTTATCGACCAGATCCTGTTCTAGGTGCTGGAGGTACAGGAGTGAACAAAACAGAAGTCCCTGCCCTCTGAAAGGCTTACCTTCTGGCTCAGGGAGAGACAGTGAGAGTGTATTTGAAATTGTGGGGTTCTGGAGCAGGTGACAGCTGGGAGTCCTGGGGTGAGGCAGTTTACAGTTTGAAATAGTGGTCCTGGAAGGCATCCCTGAGTAGGTAACCTTCAAACAAGGATGCCAAGGAGTGGGACAGAGGAAGCAGAGGCCCCGTGATATGGGCCTGGCGCAGGCTGG
Organism: Murina feae; assembly: GCA_004026665.1. Lineage (NCBI taxonomy): Eukaryota > Metazoa > Chordata > Mammalia > Chiroptera > Vespertilionidae > Murina > Murina feae. Next base: position 18,090 of record PVJC01022359.1, on the reverse strand, counting down.
AGCAGGCAGGCTTGAGACCCCGAGTGCTGGAGGGGGAGGAGGGCAGGCTGGATTGCAGGGCCTCCCAGGCTGACAAATTTTTGAGCAAAGGAGTGATGTGGTTTATTGCATGTTTTACCCTGATCCCTGACTGTTATCTGGGTGAGAGGTCAGGTGACGTAGCCTGGGCTGGAGCAGGGGAAGTGGTCGGACTTACTTTGAAAGGAGATCTGAGAGGATTTTTGACATATTGAATGTGGGGTATGAGAGGAGTCAGAGATGGGCTTCAGGGTTTTTGGTTAGGAGTTGCTATTTACAGAGACTAATAGGAAAAAAATGTAGGGGTGGGGGAGAAAATCAAGAACTTAGTTTTATAGACATGGTAGGCTTGAGATGCATTTTAGACATGCCGTTGGAGCTTGCCATTGCAGATAAGAGACCAAGGTTGGAAATAGTACAGTGGTCTTACCCTCACTTTCAGGTTATAAAAGTAAAGCCCTTGCTGGGTTTTCAACTGGTGGTGATGATGACAGTGTTGCTAACAGTCCCACAGCACACATTGTACCTCACTGTGCCTGTGCAAGGTAGTTGACATTTATTTCTCTAAAGTTCACACCAGGGCTCCTTACCCTTATTTACATAAGAGGAAGCTGCTAGCCCCTGGTCACAGCCAATAAGCAGTAAAGCCCAGATTTGAACCCAGGCTGGCCTCTAGGGCTCCTTTTCCCGGTGCTGTGTGGCTTGAAACATATCGACACCGATTCCTGGATACTCTGCAGGTCTGGTGGTTTCTCTATAAGAGGTCACCACATTTCGCAGTGAAAAGATAGTAAAATTTAACATTTAGAATTTTGGTTAAAATGATAATGCCATATTTTGTTGAGTAGAAACTCAGCATAAGCCAAAGTTCAATCTTGGCTTTTTACAAAAAAAGCTTATAAATTTTCAGATCCTCATTTTCCTAGAAACTGGATTATATGAAAAATACAGGATGAATCTCGAGAAGACTGTCATGGAGAAGATAGGGCTTAGTGGCCTCTCGCACTCTGTTCAGTTATGGGGAGGGCTGTGATAATATGTGTGCATGCTAAGAACAGCTGGGTCAGAACATTTGTTAAATATTGGATGCTGTTATTATCACAATTATTATCCAGCTAGAAAGCAGTCAGAGAATCACTGGGTGTTAAAAAGTAGATTTGAAATTCAGTGGAATGTTTCTCCTTATAAAAATGACAGCTCTTCGTGGGAGTGATCCAGCACATCCTAGAAATCTGGTGAGGAGGTAAAGTCACCTCTCACATTGAGAGCTCATTACAAGCCGAACCCTTGTGTTCCTTTTTCTACCCAATTCTATGTCCCTCTGGAAACCGCTGTAATATTGAGGACTATGATAGATCTACTCCAGAGCAGAAACTCTTATTCATTTTTGCATCTCCACTTCCTAGCATGGAGGAAACTGTGTGCTATACAAAATCTCAGCAGTGGTTTAAAGATTTATAATGTTTAATTGGGGTCATTGCCTTATGTTCTGTTTTCATCAGCAGTAATATAACCCTTAAAAAAAGCCCTCCTCCCCTCCTCAGAGTATTTTCTGAGCACTGGAATGTAGCTAGTCCTACCTTTCCCTATCCTATTTTGTGGACACTTATGCCTCTTTAGTACAAAATATGTTGGGTTTTTTTCACATAGGACTAATAAAAATACTAATTAATATATGATGTTTCTTTTAGCCCAGAGATAACCCTAATGATTTCTTAAAAAATTCATTATTGGAATCTGATAGTGCTTTTATTGGTGAGTATATTTTATCAAACTATTTGTTAAAATATTTAAAGGAAATATAAATGTTTAATATTTTAAAAAATATTTACAAAATTAATACTTCACTCTTAGTAATCATCAAATGTGATTTACAGTGCTTTCCAAATCAGAATAATCAAAATTAATTTTAGAAGTCATAGGAAGGACTTCCAGTTAAAATGGTGAAGTAGGTAAAGGCTGTGCTTGCCTCCTCCCACATTCTAAATTTGCTTGCTTTAGGATGAGGGCAGGAGGGACAGGGGTTAAGGCAGCTCTGTCTGGGGAAGGAAGTATGGGAAGCACCATTGTTCCTTTGTTGAGTGTTCCTCCAACCTAGCTGGCAGGCACCAATCTAAGCTCTCCATTAACCTGGTAGTACTGTTCGCCCCACCTTGGTGAATCCTTGAGAGACCTCACTCAACATGCTTGTCCTGCTGGAGCCTTTAACAGTAGCTGCTCCACGTAAGTGACCTCTCTCAGCTTTCACTGTGGATTTTCCTAAAATCTCTTAAAGATACACAAAACGCCAGGAGTGCAGCAGCTAGCCTGTGTGCCCTGTACTTTTTGCTAAGTGGCCTCAAACTTGGCATAAGTTGCAGCCATCTTGCATTGTAGCTTAAACTAAGCAGCCACAAGACTTACACAGTGGTAGCTGGCCTTAACTCACATCATGGTGCCCACCAAAGAGTCTCCAGCCTAGTGCCAGCAACCTTGATTCACAGCGTAGCCTCTCCCAAGCACCACCAATCCTAGCACAAGTAGCAACTAACAGCAGATCATTTGGTAGCTCCCACTATAGGCCCTGAGCCAGGCACCAATTGAACATGGCTTTCTGCAGAGCCCCCTCCTAAGACTCCAGACCATGCAGAAGCACCATCCAACCAGCTCCACAATGATATACCTGAAGGGCAGACTTGTCTGGTACCAGAGCTCCCTAAAGAGACTTGTTCTGCATGAGCTCAGACCCTGCACACAGTAGAGCATGTAAAAGAAAACAGAATTGTACGCTATGGCATTATTTACTAAATACAGAAGAGAGACCTCTGACCATCCGCTTACTAAATACTGTTTATAAAGCTTTCCATCCAAAAGCAACATAATACACATTCTTCTCAAGTGCACAGGCAACATTCTCAAGGATAGGACCAGATGTTGAGACACACAAGCCTCAATAAATTTAAGACTGAAATCATACCAAGCATCTTCAAGCATGATGGTATGAAACTAGAAATCAACTGTAAATAAATTACAGGACACAAAAAATCAATATACAGAAGTCGGTGGTGTTTCTATATAGTAACAGGCAATGGACTATGAGAAAGAGAAATGAAGAAAATTCCATTTACAGTCGCAACAAAAAGAATAAAATACCTAGAAATAAATTTAACAAAGAAGGCGAAAGACCTGTACACTGAAAAGAGCCAATACAACGCTGAAGAACGAAGTGGAGGGCTAACACTACCGGACTTCAGGACTTCTCATAAAGATACAGGAGTCAATACAGTGTGGTACTGGCAAAAGAATAGCAGACAAATAGATCAGTGGAACAGACCCACATAAGTATAGTCCCCTGATCTTTGCCAAAAGAGCAAAGGCAGTGTAACTGAGGAAAGACGGTCTTCTCAACAATTGATGCCTAGAACCAGACTTGTACATGCAAAGAATTTAAATGTAGACCTTACACTAAGGCGACCAGATTTTAACATTGGTAACGTGGGACACCATTGACCGCTTGGCCGCCAAAAACCGTATATTCTCTTCCCGTTCTCCCGCCGTTCCCTAGCTTGTTGTGCATTCTTTCCAAAAATCAGGACTTTTCTAAAATGCCGTGGGACACGGGACAAATTGTTAAAAATCGGGACTGTCACACCAAAAGCGGGACGTCTGGTCACCTTACCTTATACCCTTCACAAACTAAAATGGACCTTAGACCTAAATGTAAAATGCAAAACAAGAACTTGAGTATAGCAGTGACTTTTTAGATACAACAATAGTACAATCCATGAAAGAGTTAGATAACTAGACTTCATTAAAAATTCATGTTCTGTGAAAGTGTCAAGAGAATAAGACCACCCACAGACTGGGAAGCAATATTTGGAAAAGATAGTTTTGAAATAAGTGCTATCCAAAATACCTAATCACTCTTAAAGCTCATCAATAAGGAGAATGATAATCCAATTAAAAGATGGGCAAGAGATCCAGACAGACACTTCATTAAATCAGCATATAGATAGATGCGCTACATCATGTCATCAGGGAAATGCCAATTAACACAACAATGGATACCACTATCTACCTATTAGAATGGCCAACACCAAATGCTGGCAAGGATGTAGAAGAACAGCAATTCTCACTCCTTGATGGTGGGAATGCACAAGGGTACAGACACTTTGTAAGACAGTGTGATTGTTTTGTACAAAACTAAATGTACTCTTACCATACCATCTAGTAATCACATTCCTTGGTATAAATGTCTAATCACTGTGCTGTACACTTGAAGGTAATATAATAGTGAATGTCAACTATAATTGGAAAAAAAGAAAAGACTGACAATACCAAATGCTGGTGAAGATGTGGGAAGCTAGGACTTTCTAATAATGTAAAATGGGTGGAACAACTTTTGAAAATGGTTTGGCAGTTCCTTGAAAAAGGCTAAATGTAAAGTGACCTAGCAGTTTCACTCCTGGGAAAATACTCCAAAGAAATAAAAACATGACCACAAAAAAGACATGTACGTGAATGATCATGATAGCCTTATTAATAGCCAACTAGAAACAATTCAAATGTCCATCAGCTGGTGAATACATTGACAATATCCATGTGACGAGAGTACTTACGATTCAACAATGAAAAAAGAATCAGCTACTGATATATTACAACATAGATGAACCTCAAACACATGCCAAGTGGAAGACAACTATTACATTGTATAATTACACTCACGTGGAGTCTCAGGAAAGAGCGAAAGCTGGGCAGGCAGGAGTGGGAAATGATTGCCAGGGAGCACAATTCTGTAAAAATCACGGAGTCATGTACATTTATAGTGGTGGGTTTTATTATATGTAAATAACATCTTAAAGCTAGTAAGAAACAGTCTTGAGTTTAGATGAGTGAAAGATTTGAAATGAACTTCTCCCTGTGTGGTCCTTCTAGGTGCATATGGTGAGACATATCCTGCCTTTGAAGAGGACACCCTCCTTCCACCCTCACAGCTGCCCTCTGCAAGGGAGCGCAGGAGGAGCAAATGGAAAGCACTGGCCTCTGTATGTATGAAATGCCCTTTTCTTTTTTCCATTTAGGAGTGAGGTCTGGGTTCTGGCCCATCCTGAATTGGTATAGTCCAATAAATAAGGTATTTGCTCTGTAATATGGTAGACATGGATCTGAATCTAGGCCCTACCATCAAATAGCTGGAAAACATTGAACAAGTCATTGAACTCATTGCCTTGGCTTCTTTGAAGTAATATTTTCCTATCTCCTCGGGTGGCTGTAAGTATAAGCCTAGTACTTGGCACAGGATCTCTACCCTATAAATAATTCCTTATCCTAGTTTCCTTCCTTCCACCTGCAGAATATATGGAATTCTGAGAAGGCATAGGAGGCAAGTGATACCACTTATTGGAAAGCCTGTTATATAGACATTTCTGTTTGGGCCAGATAACATGCCCAAGGTCACGTAAAACATGACCCAATGACAAATGCTGTTACTAGACCATATGTCTGCACAGCTCTACCAGGCGGCAAGACTTGTTTTCCTGTCTACAGATTTGCCTTTTCTGGACACACAAATGAAAGCATACAGTACATGATCATTTGTGACTGGCTTTTTTTTCCTTTCAAAGGTCATTGAAGTTATAGCATGTCAGGACTTAATTCCTTTTATTTATGGATAGTCTACATTTTTTAATCAACACCGGATGGACATTTAGGTTGTTTCCACTTTTGTCTGTTATGAATACTGCTTTTAACATCTGTGTACAAGTTTTTTGATATCCTCACCTCTTGTGTGTGTATGCCTAGGAATAGAGTTGTTGGGTTATATGGTAACTATGTTCCACCTTTGTCCAGTGTGGCAATGTTTCTGTTATCACAAAAACAGTACTTTTATCTGAGCCTGCATGGATAAACACCAAGAGTTAGAATGTAAATGTTAGATTTTCATTTGTCCATCACACTGTATACTTATCAAGGGCAAAAACATGTTTTGATTCACCTATTTATTCTGAACATCTTTCATGTTAATGATTATTTCATTTCTGAAGTTCTTTTTTCCCACTACAGGATAACAGTCTTCCTAATGTACCACCAGATGATCTCTCTTCAAAATCTGTATCCAGTATAAATATTGATCAGATCAGAATGAGAAATGAAGAACGAATGCGAAGACTGAATGAACTCCAGAATAAACCTATTAATACAGGTAAATGGCCAGCTGTAGTGGCCTATCGCAAATTCTGTAAGGAGTCAGGCTTCCGTGGCAGCTTTCCCTTATGGCTGGGGGACTGAGTTTGAAATCAAGGGCCTCTAACACACATCCTGCAAAACTGGGACTCGGGATTAATTCTGCATCATATTCTTTCTACCACAGAGACTACCCTTTTCTGAGTGGGTTCTAAACACATAAAGCTTTGCTTCTAAAGATGCACAGGCTTTGCTTTTAGCACGGAAAATGCTTCCTTACTGAAGTGAGAGAATATCTTAGATTACACATACATTAGAAATTTGTAGTATTACAAAGAAAACAATGTTACCTTTTTACTTGGCTTTCAGTATTGTGGACACAAAGTAGCCTTGTTAGTTATTTCCTTTTGATCCATCCAAGTTTAGTCTTCTCATTTTGTTAGGCTTTGGTGACAGGCATGCAGGACAGATAGTTCCTTAGGCAATTGGCATGCTGCTCTGCCAGCCTGGACCACCTTTTCAATGCTGATGTGAGTCATTAGGATAATGGGACAATTTTATAGCACACAAGACCTGCTGTATTATTAGCTTTAGCAGATAGTGATCTATTTGGACAATTTTCTTTAGTCTGTGAAGCTACATTACAATAATTTCCTTAATGCGTTAAGTGCCATGTCAGTCACCAGTGACTGACTATACTTCCCATCTGGACTGGTCAGATGGTGCCACCAGCGTATCGGTGAAATAAGATGTCGCAAGCTCAATGGAAAGGAAGACAAAACAGGCTTGGCGCTTAACGTCTTAAGATAATTGGTATTTTTAGCTCTTACCTTTAATACTGTGTTAATTTAAAACTACTCATACACTCTGTCTAACAGTCAGAGTGTCATGTGTTCTGATGGTAACTCCGCTAGCAAATACCAGCAAACATGGCAAACTGATGGAGTACTTTTCATATTATACCTGGAAACACATGGGACAGTGGAAAAGCATTTTCTTTTAACTTGTATTGTTTGTTTCTCAGTTTCTTTTAGAAGCAGTAAGTTGAATATTTAACAGGGATATTTTTAAATTGAGAAGACAGCATTTTAAGAATTTACTCTTTACGAAGGTATTCCACTGCTAAACTTTAACATTGTCCTTTCAAACAGGAGCTTTTTGGTACGATGTGGATTAAATTGATTGCACAGGTCCCTTTGCTGGGCTACTCCTTCACTGACCAGGAGATGTAATTAAAAAAAAAAAAAAAAGAAATTGACATCACAGGGTAGGAAGACAGATTTTTCTATTATATTTGTAAGTAAAATGTAGATGTGAAGTTGAGTCCTATCAATGCAATTAAAGATTGAAACACAAATTTAGAGCTCTCTCTCAATGGAGTGGAATGGAAGTCATTTCAGTCCTGTCTAGTGCTTTCCTAAAATGACTTAACTTCCTAAGCCTTATTAACTAAAAAACAAAGTTAGTTGAAGATGACACGAAGATGGCCCACACTCCCATGGCCAAATTACTGTTGTCTGTGGCCTTTGCTGCTGAGCTTGGGATGGTGCTGGTACCATGAGTCACTTTCAGTTGTATTTTCTTTCATAAAATTGGGTCCCTCCCTGGCTTTGCTTTCCTGCCTCTCACGTGAGGGGATCTGGACAGAACTGTGAGCTAGAACCTAACATGGTGGGGAAGTGCAGAGCGGCGCAGGTCTGTGTTCACATCCCCTGCCTGGCTCCCACCTGAGTGACGTTTCTCTTGCCTCCTCCAGATGACGAGAGTTCACTAGTTGACCCTGATGATTTCATGAAGCATGTGGGTGACGATGGATCAAACTCTGTAGCAACTGAACCCTGGCTCCGCCCGGGCACCTCAGAAACACTGAAACAGTTCATGGCAGAGCAACTGGACCAAGAGCACCAGCAGGTTCCTGGAAAACCAGGCACTTTCACTTGGCAGGGCCTGTCTACGGCACACGGTTAAAATAAACCTGTGTTGGACCCAGCAGTGCCTTCTAAGGTAAAAGGGATGTTAACTCTGAACCTTTAATAATATGTGCTACTTTGACCCCTACCTGGAAGTTACTTACGTCATCTGTGTATAAGGTGATGTATATAATGTATATTATGTACAGAAATAAAAGGCCATGATTAATTTATATATAATATAGAGTTATATAGAATTATTTTTGCACAGTTTTGCCATAAGTCAGGGTGGGAATGAACTCAACTACCATACGTGCATTATTGTAAAGTAGAATGAGTAAAACAAGTGTATTAATGTACATATAACTTGTTATATATGCACTTGTTATTGAAATAATTAGTAAATACATTAGCTGTAGCTGTCACTATTCCAGTTGCTACGTAATGAGAGAATCAGATTATTTCCATGTTTATAGCTACTGATTCAGTATAAATGGTTGGAGTCATAACTGATTTTATTCCCGAGCCTTGCACTAAATGTTACACCCTACTGCCTCTATTTTTGTGCCAATTAAGGGATTAAGTTTACTGATTTAACTACTTCTTGATAGAAATAAATTATTTTTATTACCAATGTTCATTTCTTCACTGGAATTGAGGTTTCTAGACAAGGTGTGTTAGAAGGTGGAGAGAGGCAGGAGCACCCTGGATTAAAGACGGACGGGAGTCCTCGCTGTGCCACTATGGACCCTGAATAAGTGACTCAGTCCTTCTAATCACTTCACGAGAGGTACCTTTAAAAAAGATTTAAATCCTGAGAAACAATGACTTAGCATCTTTACCACACAGCAGTGAGCAGTGCAGGCACTGCTGCTTCACCCTTCCTTCCACTGACACCATGAATGGCAGGCAAGATCAGAGACGTTGACCTCAAGTGTGAAATTTCTTATACTTTGAAACTTAGCTGCGTGTAAATCTTGATTTGTAATCTAACCACTGTTTATTTTACTATAAAAATTTTTTTCTTCATCTGAAAGTTAGATGAAGGCCTCTGTCTCTTCTAGGGAAAGCCTTGGTACTTTATACCATGAAATAATAAACTGCCAGATTACTTGAAACACTTACCTGTCAAACAGGTGGAAGGTCATGGTGGCTCCCAGATAACCTAGGTGGGTGACTCCCAGCTGCGCCGGACAGGGCTCCATCTTAGGGGTAAATGCATAGTTCAGTGACTACTCGCTGTCTAAGAGCTGTGTGAGAGCAAAGGCTGAACACTTACCTGTTTTTTAGCACAACCTTAGAAATCAATGATCTTGACACATTACGCTTTTCTTGTTAAAGTGCCACTGTACCACATAACTGCCCGAAGGAAACTTTACTGCGTCTTTTCACTAAAATAGTGTAGCATTATTCTGGGTTATTAATAAATATAAAAAATATTAAATTAATATCCTATGGTTGAGAAAGCAGGGTGTGGGGGAGAATCTAATGCCAGAAGCTAGAAAGAAAACAGCTTTTTCCTAGTTATTTGCTTTTGAATAAAAAAAAAAAAAAACAAAAAGAAAAAACAACAACAATGAAACATGGGGCTGTGAATTACACAGGTTTGATTGCACTGATGAAATAATCCAAAAACTTTATTGACCTAAACCTGATTAGAATATGCCAGATGAGAATCAATATTGTACAGAATTTTTTACATAGAAAACTTTACATCTGTACCATATACATTTTATCCATCTGAAAAAATTTCTACATCCACTGTTAATACGGAATGCTTGACAATCTTGTAATTTTTAACCATCAGAGCACAATTCACAGTATGAATACATTTCCAGTAATCTAACCTCCCCAAACCATGCCAGAGTTATTTTAATATATTCAACATTAAGTTCTGTACACAGAATAAAATCTACATCAAGCCCCGCCACCCAAAAGAAAAAGTGACAGCAGCCTAGATTCATTTTGCAGTGATTCAAGTTCAGTCCATAAAGGATCAATTTTAATGGCTCATCTTTAAAAGCCCTAAGAGAAGTATATTACAGGTAGTTATGTCAGTAGGGATATTTTCTACCCTTTTTTTGTTGTTGTTGATCATGACAAATATCGGCCACAACAGCTTCTGGGCATGTTAATCCTTCAAAGTTGTCAACCCCCCCCCCCCCATAAGGGGAAAACCAAAATCCCCACAAAATAAAAAGATGAAAAGTTAAACCCAAATTTTGAGTGCATTTGACAAAATAGTATAGGTATTTAGCAAATGAATAAGAAAATAAAGAAAACAGTGCAAGAACTATATCATGTTTAAGATTTTTATATTACAGACCTGCGTCGTCTCTGTACATTTTTCACAGAAGGATGATTACCAGTATCTCAGGTAGCCTGAGTGTGCAAAAATTTCAGAATAAGAATACCATAGTTGCTAAATATCTTTACCATGAACAATAATTTCTCCCCCCACTCCCCAATTATAAACATTTTATCCTTCAAAATACAGCTCTCCTGAGTTGTACTTCCTGCAGAAGTTCAAATCTTTACATCTATAGTTCTTTGGGTAAGTTTCACTTCCACACCTGCCAAAAGTATGTGGGGCTCTCCCTGCCTCTGAGGCCAGGGAAGGACCTGTGAGCAGAGCTGACACTAGAAATGGGCTTTCTGCTCAACATGACACACAGGGTCCATCACTGAGAGGGCTGGAGCGTTGCAAGACTGAGTTCTAGTTCTAAGCACTTTACCGGTCAGTAACCCTTAGACACTGAAATTCAGAGAAACCATTTTTCAGGTAGGAAATCTCAGCTCCAGGGTCCTTTTAAAGATCGGAGGGATGTAAACGCCAAGAGAAAAATGCTAAGTTCCCATCACTGCTTGTTTATTCCAAGTTCCTGTTCAGGTGGTTGTGATATCTGAAAAACCACTCCGATTCGCAGAAAAAATCTTCTAAGAACAGCACGAAGTTCAGGAATCAAGTCAAATTGCATAATTTCACATAAGAGAGGGTAGTAGAATGATGCGTGAGCTTTGAACTGGGAGGAAAAACGAATTTCTCCATTAGTAGTGCTTGCGTTCGAAACCACCACCTACAATTCCCTCTAGAAACAAATCACTGGCTGAGCACTGACCATGGAGAGAGGAGTGTCTGCGTGAAGTAGGGATGAGCTGATTATGGAACTGAAAGACCAGAGGTCTTCAAGATTCACTTCATACAAATTAGTCACTTAGTTTCTTTCTTATTTTGATGTTTCCTTGACAAACTTAGTATTTATCACTGTTTTTTTCCAGGTAATAAAAGTAGGAGGCCCAGCAGGAACCATGGTTGTTTTTATAAGCCATGTATCAGTTATTGAAACCATCTTTTATTTGTTAAATAAAATTTTAATTTTCTAGGGAAATTCTGTCTAACATTGCAATATAAACTATACAGTCTCCAGGCAAAGATTACACATCCCATATTTGGAGTTTGCAATTGATATATTTTGACTATCAAGCCAGAAATGCTGGGCTGGATATGCAGTCTCACACTTACCCTGTTATCGCTTATCTTCAGAACTTTCGTTAGAAACAAAAGCAGTAAGTTAGTCCAGGCCTCCCGATGACTCTCTGATGTCAGAGTAAGGAAGTAACTCAGTGCTTCACTGCACACACTGCAACAGAAAAGGTTCGCTCTTACATGTGCTCGTATACCTGCTGGCACACTCACCAGTAAGAACAATTAAGACGTGGAGGGTAGCGAATATTTGACTATTTAGGGACCTTTTCATATAGTTTGAAAACGTCTTTAACTGGTCGCTGAGACTTTCTGTTCCCAAAGAACACACAAATATATTACTTCGATGATGGTAGTCTTCCAGGATGTTTTAGCCTTAGTGTGAATTGAAATGTTTAAAGACAATATTAAGTTGTCATTAAATAAAAATAGAATGCAAAAAATAGTAACATGAAAAAAAAACAACCACCTCCAAATATTATTTCAAATGAAGTGCAGGCAGGTTCTCCCTTTCACAAATGATTGAAGAAAAAAAAAGGAGCTCTCTGGCACAAAAAAGCCTAAAAACTAGAATATAAAGTAAAAATTTTAAGAGAGAAAACTTTCTCCTTTGTTCTGTAATAGGAACAACAGACAGGTCTTATTCATATGTCACCAACTATGCAAAAGCACATCTCTAAGACTGCACTGAATTATCACAATCTCTGCCTTGGCCCCACGTTATCTGCGTGGTCCCGCAGCTCCTCCCCTGTACCATGTGGCCGCACAGGTGAGAGGTAGAAACTCAGCTAAGAGTCTTACTTTAAGAGCCTTTGCTGGACCTCCTCCCAGGCACTGACCCGGCTCTCATCCATGTACATCCGGAAGAGAATGCGCAGCCCACAGGCCAGGCTGCTTGTCTCCTGCTTCAGAAGGTTGGGTTTGGATTTGCCTTTAAAGCCTGCAGAGACGGGAAGTTTCGGGATGAATGTGGGCAAGCATCTTACGTAAAGGTACAGCAGCCTGGATGGCAGCACATTCTGTGTGTTCAGCCATCACATCTGCTATCTGAGTCACAGCAGCGGTGCCCAGAGCCTTGCGCCCTCGAGGTGGCCCCCGGACAGAAGGTGGAGACCAAATCTGGCTGAAGGCCTGATGTGAAGGTCATTACTGTGTTTAGAATTTCCTCCCTGGAAGCCCCGTGCTTCACAGCAGGGCTCCCGTGGAACAGAGCAGACCACAGGGACTGTTTTCAAGGCCATGGTACGAAGGGCCAAGTGCATGTGGAAACAGGTCCGGTGACCTTACAGGAGCGGTCCCAGTAGAATGGTGGCAATAAGTTGGGTTGAAGGGGAAAAAGCAAGGACAGGGGGTAAAGAGAAGAGGATGGACAGAGCCAGGGCTTCATCAGCAGTTGGACATTCTAGATGATATAGCAACTCAAATGTAAAGCAACCACTTTCCATCTGACAGAGTTTGACATTCAGTAAACGTCACCTCCCTTTTTCCTGCCAGATTCAGCTGCCCCACTCCCAGCAGCACTGTTTTACACCAAATAGGCATTGAGTAACTATTTCTTAAATAAAAAATGGCAACGTCAGCTTAGAAGGGGGGATTCGGGAGTGGGTGGGGAGAGGTCAATGGGGGAAAGAGGAGACATATATAATACTTTCAACAATAAAGGATTTAAAGAAAATAAAATTTCCAACATATTCTAAAACAAATACACCTCCCACTTTTAACCATTCACTTTCATCCTGAGATATGCCAGATTGCGTGTTCAGGACCGTCATGCCCACTGTTTCTCAAAGAAGGGCAGATTTCAGTGTGCTGACAGTGTCAATAGGAAGGCCCAAGCTGGGAAGCAAGATGAAAGATGACCGGTCAACTCCATCAAATAAAGGTTGATTAAACAAGGGGAAACAAATGTACCCAGGCAGTTAACTGAGTAAAGACTGGTTGGTAGATTGCCTTCCTATTACAGTTGTCAAGGTGGAAGTTTAAACGGTGACATGCACAGATCTGAAGGACAGTCAGTGAGTTCTGGGCAACGTAAGTATCTGGTGTACATTAACTGAAAATTGGATGTGCGACTGTGCAGCTTACCTGCTTTCCACAGAGCAGTCCTCTGTTCATTGTTGGAATTAAATGCTTTTGCAAATCGATGCGACTCTAACAAGCAGTCCAGTAGTTTAAAAAGCTGTTGTGATGTTAAAAAGCGGTACATTCCTTGGTCTTGAGTATCAACTCGAACATCAAAGTCCACGGCATCTCTCTTGGGGAGATAAACCACCATAGTGCACACACACACACACAGTCACATATTTTAGAAATCAATGCTTCCCAAAGACTAGGTTTACAAGCAAGCCACAGAACCTAATCTGTGTCAACAGAAGATGGGGAAAGGTCCATCTTTTGTTGCCCGATTTCAAGAATCTTCATTGCATGCACCCTAGTCCCCAAGCACTATCCCAATTCCTGACTCCAGGAGCTCTGCTCATACCAGACCCTACAGCCATTCTCCCAGCCCTTCCCTGTTCCTTGCCCCTCACATCCTTCACTCTCTTCTTGCACAACCCCTCACCTTCTCCTTACAGTAACTGTTTGGAAAGCTGTCTTCCATGCCTGCTCACACATGCTAATCCTAACTGGAGAGAAACAGACTGATTTATCTTTAAATTCAATGGCTGCTGCCCAGCAATCCTCTTGGCACTTCCCTGGACACTAACTTTTCCCTTCTTTCAAGTAGCTAAAGCTCTCTTCCCAAACTTACTTGGTGACTGGCTTTTCTTCTATCCAAATGAGAAACCAGCGCTATCAGATCTCCACCAACTCCCACCGTGTTCCTACATTGACATATAACCCATCCACTTTGCTTGCATTCCTGTTATAATGCATGAGCTGTCTGTCTGCTTCAAACCAAGACAGCCCCCGGGGTCTTCACATGAGGGTCCATCTCCAGGCAGTCACTCAGGAGACTGCTCCAGCAGCTGTCCCTCTCTCCCAGAGAGCTCTCCTCAGAGGACAAACTGCAATATTGATCATCTTAAAGACACCCTTTCCTTGACCCATTCATTCTCCTCCAGCTATTACCCTATTTCTCTGAACCCCTAGAGTTACCAATACTGGTTGTCTTCAACTACTCTCTTATACCCAGTATAATAATATCACAATTAAACACAATGTCAAGGTCACTAAAGTTCACCAAATTGCTAGAGGGCAATTCTCAGACAGAAAATTACTTGACCTACTAAGAATTGGACAGAACTTAGGACTTCTTCCTAAGATATTTCTGCACTTGGCTTCCAGGTCTCCTCATGCCTCCCTGGTTCTTGGTCTCTGGCTCTTTACCAACTGCCTCACCAGGAGCTAAACCATGGAGGCTTCCAGGGCTCAGTCCTTGACCACAGTCTACCTGGGTCATGCCATCCAGCCCCATGGTTTAAAATGAGATCAGTGTGATAAAGACCTACCCCACCCCCAAATTACATCTCTAGCTTGACCTCAGCTCTGAATCCCAGACTGTCTCCGCTCCTCACCTGGGCTGCAGCTAAGTTCTCCGCATCCTCCTTCCTGCTTGTGGCGGGGAAGAACACAATGTTGTCGATAGTCTGGATGAGTTCCAGCTGCACAACACATTTAATCAACAGGGCAGCAAACAGTTTTTGTTCTGGATATTCTGTGAGGAAACCCACCCCAATGCACATGCAAACAAAAATTATTTCAAATCCTTTTTCATTTCTATGATATTACAATGCTAAGGGAACATAATATGTATAAAGGTAACTTGCACATATCACAGTGAGAAGGATATACTTACTGCTTTTGCATATAAGCACTATTCAGCAAAAGTTTAATCAATATTTAGAAAACCCAGAAAAAAATCATTTTTTTAAATAAAATGTAGGTTATTTAACAAAATGTTAACAATGAATTAAAAGCTAACTTAAACCTTTACTGTAAACACAAGTTTGGCCTTTGAATATAGGTAATATACAAACCTACACCAGAAGAAAAACAACAGGAACTAGACTTGTAAGACAGGAATTGAGAGATAGCCAAGAATTTTGATAAATGGAGCAATACTGTGGATTAACCATAGTGCATGTTTTATTTGGAACCCATGTTAGTTGTTGTAGCTCAAATGACTTTATATCTTCAAATGGGTCCACAAGCAAAGAAATGTATAAGTTATGCTAAGTGCATTACCACAAAAGTAACCAAATTGTGAAGTAACAGAATCGTTTTCCACAATGCTGAGGTGAGCTGTAACATGGCCACCTCCCTCTAGCCTAATGAATCTGGTCAACAGGACAATGTTTCTAATATATATTCATAAAAGAAATTTTCCATTTCACTGACCACCTGGTTCATGGCAATGGTAGTTTCTGCCTGACAACTGCTGCCTGACATTTTGGAAGCAAAATAGTCAAATATTTTTAGGGCATTTTATGAGAAAGGAACTCAGACATTTAGGTGGACTTTCCCTTCGTCCTCCTCCTTTGATGGTAATATATACTAGTAAGAGTGGCAAAAGTAGGTTTATGCTTGTTTGTATGGGAAAATATATAATACAAGAATAATAATACAAGAATAGCCCAGCTGGTATGGCTCCGTGGTTGAGTGCTGACCCAGGAACCAAGAGGTCACCAGTTCAACTTCTGATCAGGGCACACGCCCAAGTTGCAGGCTCGATCCCCAGGAGGGGGACTGCAGAAGGCAGCCAACTGATGTTTCTCATCGATTTTTTATCTATCCCTTCCCCTTCCTCTAAAATCAATAAAAAAATATTTTTAAAAATGGATCAGTGATCTATATATACAAGAGTTTAAAAAGTATAAAACTCTTAGAAGAAAACATTGGGGAAAATCTTCATGACCTATTAATGGATTCTTAGCTATGATACTAACAATATGAACAACAAAAGAACAAAAAGATAAACTAGACTTCATCAAATTAAAAACTGTTGTGTATCAGAAAACATTATCAATGAAGTGAAAAAATGACCTAGAGAATGGGAGAAAATGAAAATCGTGTGTCAGATATGGGGGTAGTATCCAGAGCATGCAACAAACTCCTATAATTCAAAAACAAAAAGACAAACAGCCCAACTAAAAATGAGCCAAGGACATGAATAGGTATTTCTCCAAAAAAGATATACAAATGGCCAGTGAGGACATGAAAAGACACTACTCAACATTATTAATCATTAAGGAAATGCAAATAAAATCCACAATGAGCTACTACGTCACACGCACTAGGATGGCTATACTAAAAAAAGTAGTAATGTTGGTGAAGATGAGAAAAATTGGAATTGCTGGTGGGAATATAAAATGGTACAGCCACTATGGAACATATTTCAGTGGTTCCTCCAAAAGTTAAATATAGAATTATCATATGACCCAGCAATTCTACTCCTAGGTATGTACCCAAAAGAATTAAAAACAGTTCTTGTAAACAGACAGTCATAGCAGTCTTATTCATGGTAACCAAAAGGTGGAATAAACTCAAATGCCCATCAACAGATGAATGGATAAATAACATGTGGCATATCCATAAAAATGACAATTACTCCATCATAAAAAGGAATTACTGATCCACTTTACCATGTGGCTGGACATTGAAACATTGTGCTAGATAAAAGCCAGATATAAAAGGTCACAGACTATGATTCCATTTATATGAAATGTGCAGAATAGCAAATCCATGACACAAATCAGAATGGTGGTTGCCAGGGCTGAGGAATGGGAAAATAGGAAGGAAACGCATAACGGTTATTGGGCTGTCTTTTGGGATGATAAAAAAAATGTTCTGGAACTAGATAAAGTGGCAACTGCACACCATTGTGAATTTACTAAATGTCGCTGAATCGTTCACTTTCAACTGGTTACTTTCGTTATGTGAATTTCATCTCAATTTTAAAAAGCAATTTTTAAAGCTGTCCCATTGTCTTTTCTCAGTGTTATAATTTTCCTTCAGTAAACAAAACTTAACCTATTTAGTAACAAGAAAAGAACTGAGAAGGTGAGGAGAGGAGCGAAGATGACATGGGTTGGAGCAGCAGAGCACAAGGAAGGCTTGCTCCTCAGAGCGGGAGCTCCAGCTTTGGAAGCACTCGCCTCTCACTACCTCCCTTCATAGATGAATAGGGGAGGGCCCTTCAGGTCCCACTTTTGCAGGAAAAAAATGGGGGTGACATGAAAGAAGGGGATGAGAGGGAAGATACATAGGCTCAACACAAACGCTAGCTGGTACTGCAGGTGTCAGCAGAGTTCCTGATCTTCCTCCAGGGAGTATCTACCTATCTATCCAGGGAAGTTCAGGGTGGAGTGAACATAGTAATGAAGTGACCATACAATCAGTTATAGTATACTAGGGGCCCGGTGCACAAAAATTTGTGCACTCGGGGTGGAGGGAGTCCCTCAGCCCGGCCTGTGCCCTCTCACAGTCTGGGACCCCTCAGTGGATGTCCTATGATGGCCCCAGTCTGCCAGGCGCCTTTTGTGTGTGTATGTGTGTGTGTGTGTGTGTGTGTGT
>PVJC01022358.1:0-27418 GCA_004026665.1 Murina feae | reverse complement strand
AGAAATGGATGCTCCAGTTTAAAAGAAAGGAAACTTGTCAACTTTCCCTGATTGGCAGTTGACATACTGTTGCCATGGCTGGGTCCCTGGCTGTCCTTTCCTGGGAAGGAGAGGGGGGACGTCGGAGGGGGTTTTGCCATGCGGCTGGCTCCTTCTCTGTTCTGACAGAGAGGACATTGTTTGCTGACAGGGCTGGCAGCTCTGTGCACACAGCATGGGCCAGAGCAGAGGAGGGAGAAGGCACAGACGCCGCAGCTGTGTGCCAGCTGAGAGGGTTTTAGAAAGACCCTTTACCAGCTTCTCATTCTGTAGATGCAGGTCCCAATTTGGGGAAATCATTTCCTTGACGAGATGTTTTCTTCACATTGCATTACACTGAGTAACCTGAGAAAAGTATGCGAGTTAGCAGTGTGCCTGCTTTAATCCTTCAGTGATGAGAATTTGACTATGCCATGTAGAAATCCTATATAATAAAAGCCTAGGTGGTGTCACTCGTGACATCGTCACAAGATGGCCACAACAAGATGGCTGCCACAAGATGGCTGGCAGGGGAGGGCAGTTTGGGGTGATTGGGCTGGCAGGGGAGCAGTTAGGCATCAATCAGGCCAGCAGGGTAGTGGTTAAGTGGCAATCAAGCTGGCAGGCAGGAGAGTGGTTAGGAAGCCAGCAGTCCCAGATTGGAGAGGGTGCAGGCCGGGCTGAGGGACACCCCCCACACACATGCATGAATTTCGTGCACCAGACCTCTAGTACTATATAATGCTCTCTAGTTCCATCCATGCTGTTGCAAATGGTAGGAGTTCCTTTCTTTTTACCGCAGCGTAGTATTCCATTGTGTATATGTACTACAGTTTTCTAATCTAGTCATCGGCTGATGAGCACTTAGGTAGGCTGTTTCCAAATCTTAGTTATTATAAATTGTGCTGCTATGAACATAGGGGTGCATGTATCCTTTCTGATTGGTGTTTCTAGTTCCTAGAAGTGGGATCACTGGGTCAAATGGGAGTTCCATTTTTAATTTTTTGAGGAAACTCCATACTGTTCTCCACAGTGGCTGCACCAGTCTGCATTCCCACCAGCAGTGCACGAGGGTTCCTTTTTCTCCACATCCTCGCCAGCACTTGTCGTTTGTTGATTTGTTGATGGTAGCCATTCTGACAGTTGTGAGATGGTACCTCATTGTTGTTTTGATTTGCATCTCTTGGATGATTAGTGACTTTGAGCATGTTTCCATATGTTTCTTGGCTTTCGGTATGTCCTCTTTCGAGAAGTGTCTATTTAGATCCGTTGCCCATTTTTTGATTGGATTGTTTATCTTCCTTTTGATAAGTTGTACGAGCTCCCTGTAAATGTTGGAGATTAAACCCTTATCGGTGATAACATTGGCAAATATGTTCTCCCATGCAGTGGGCTTTCTTGTTGTTTTGCTGATGGTTTCTTTTGCTGTGCAGAAACTTTTTATTTTGATGTAGGGCATTATGCTAAGCGAAATAAGTCAGTCAGAGAAAGATAAATATCACATGATGTCACTCATTTGTGGAATATAATGAACAATAAACAGAGACACAGAAGCATCAATCAGATACTAAAACCTCAGAGTGAAGGTAGGGGAGGGTGGGGGTAAGGGGGGGAAGATCAACCAAAGGACTTGTATGCATGCATATAAGCCTAACCAATGGACACAGACAACAGAGGGGTGAGGGCATGAGTGGGAGGGGTCAGGGGGCAATGGGGGATTAAGGACACATATGTAATACCTTAATCAATAAAGAAAAAAACAAAACAAAAAAAAAAAGAAATACTATATAAACTCCCAGCCAGGCGCTGCCTTCCGGTGAGGCCTGGCCTGTGGGAGGTGCCACGCCCAGGTGGTTAGCATATGAAAGGCAGCCAGTGGAGCAGCCAGGCGCAGAGGCTGCTTGGCCTGGAAACTGGAAACTGCCCAGCAGGAGTGGAGACCTTCACCCCGCCTCCCGGCACAGGAACTGCAGATGGGGCTTTGTGGTGCCTGGTGGCTCCTGTGCATGGACGTGCACATGCACGCATGTGTGTTGCTTAGTGGAGCAGAAAAGGCTGCTGCCAGGCCGCAGGCTCCACGCTCACAGCCAGCGGGCCAGGGAGGCAGGACTGCCAGCCCAGCCTCGCTCCAGCCTCACTCCCTGAGCTCAGAGCTGTGTCATCGCCCCAGTCTCCGCTGCATTCAGAAGGCCTGCCTGCATATTCTGACAAGAATTGTTCATGTGTAATGCAGTCAGGTGTGGTGGGCCACAGGCCACTGCACACCTGTCCACCGTGTCTCCTGCCCGGAGGGGGTCTTTGCTGCGTCACGGTGCAGGCGTGTCAGACCGGCTGCGCTGTGTGTCCGTCGCTCAGCCTTTCACTGCGGGTTGGACAGCTTCTTACGGATTCGCTTATACAACCTCCTAAAAGTGTTTAAAGTATATTGACCTGATGATATTTCCAAGTAAACACACACTCACACAAAGAAAAATGAACCAAGGTGTTCCCAAACTTTCCCTTTATTGTTTCAATCTGTTTTGTTCATTTATCTGGTCTGGCTTTAAAGCAGTTTTTATTTGATTATTTTTAACAACCGAGTTAAGGGCTGGAGAGGGGGGTGGGAAGCTGGGCGTGTTGGCCGCTCCCACCAGGGCTCCGGAGGCCTGTGAGTTTGCAGTGACTGCCAGCCCCTGTCCTGCCTTGTTCCTTTCTGCTGGAACCCACAGTGGCCACAGTGCGCCCAGGAGCACGGCGGGGAGTGCCCAGGCAGCTGAGCCGGTGTGCGCCTCTTACATCTGGGCATGTATCCTTGTAGCCATCAGGCCTGGTGTCTGGGAGTGGGAGCGAGTGTCGCGTGCCATCTGTGTCTGTTATGAAAGCAACGTGTAGCAATGGGGAACTCGTGGCCACCGCCGCCGTTCCATTCGAACGACCCGGAGGCGGCACTGACTTCAAGGTAAACACTGCCTGGGCCCTGGGTGAGTATTCAGCCGCTCAGAGCGGGCTCTGGGGCGAGGGCCCCACGCGACTCAGGTAGATGCTCTGGCACAGGTCAGGTCGTCGTTGCTAGAGTCAGGTCGGGCCTCCATGCGCCCCACCACGGGCACCTCCTGCACCGCACCAGACCTGCCTGACTCTCACGTCCCTCTATGGCAGGGGTCCTCAAACTGCAGCCCGCAGGCCACATGGGGCCCGCCGAGGACATTTATCCGGCCTGCCGGGTGTTTTTGCCGCCTTGTTTTTTTCACTTCAAAATAAGATATGTACAGTGTGCATAGGAATTTGTTCATAGTTTTGTGTGTGTGTGTTTTTTTTTTAACTATAGTCCAGCCCTCCAACTGTCTGAGGGACAGTGAACTGGCCCCCTGTTTAAAAAGTTTGAGGACCCTGCTCTATGGTCTAGAACACCTGCCGTCCCCACACAGGACACATGGTACACTCCAAGTGGGTGCAGGTTCTGGCTGCGTGGTGCTCACGGCCTACACACTGCAGCCCAGGCCGCAGTTCGAGCTGTGCTGCGTGGCATGCCTGTGCGGGGCACCCGCAGCTCTTGGGGGCCGGGGAGGTCACTGGCCCTTTCCAACACCCTTTTCAGTGGCAGATCCTGGACCTCCCGTCCTGATCCTGTGAAGGTCTGAGGCCGGTGGTGGTGCCCCCCTGCAGGGACGTGTCTATGAGATGCACGTGTGCCGAGCTCCCTCCCCTGCTAGGGGTGGACACAGCTGCCTTCGGCGCCCTTAGCCAGCACACAAGGCGCTCAGGTACTCATGGTGCAGCTCTCCGCGTGCCCCCACAGGAGGACAGTGGGTTCACTTATGGCCAGGCATGCTGGGAGACAGGTTACATAGAATCAAATGGATTTGCTTGTGGCAGGTTTCTCAGAATGTTCTTGTGACTCCCCAAGCCAGATGCGGAATGTGGCCTTCCTCGTGGTGGGGAGAAATGTCCCGGGGGAGGGCAGGCAGGCAAAGTGACAGAGGGAGCCCACCCGGGACCGGCGGTGGGGGTGCGGGCACCGGTGCGCTGCGTTGGGACCTTCAGCTCCATCCAGCATCTTCGGTGAAATGTCAGGGAAGGTCCAGGGGAGCATTTCAGTGGGTGTGAACTCGGGGCAAAGAAACATATGAATGGACGCCCTTCCACAAAGCTATTTGGTGTGTGCACAGCACTGCCCATGAATTAGCTTTCAGTTTCACCAGCAAGGAGATGCCTGGGAACTGTGTTTGGCAACTTGAAGAATGTTTTTGCATTTGAATTTCCCTATTTACGGTGCAGCGGCATGCAGTCAGGCGTTGGCACGCTTGTGAGGGAAGGCAATGCTTCAGTATTCTCTGCTGTGATCTAACAATTCATTCTAACAAGAGGAATCTGTCTTGTTACGAAAATGTTTTGTACAAATACTAGAGGCCTGGTGCACGAAAATTCGTGCACTTGGGGTGGGGGTCCCAGCCTGACTTGTACCCTCTCACAAACCAGGAGCCCCAGCTTAGGCCCACTCCCCAGGGGAACGGGCCTAAGCTGGCAGTCAAACATCCCTCTAGCAGCCCAGGAGCCCTCAGGGGATGTCAGACATCCTTAGTGCTGCCGATGAGGTGGGAGAGGCTCCCACCACCCACCACAGCTGCACTCACAGCTGTCAGCCCAGCTTGTGGTTGAGTGGTGGCTCCCCATGTGGGAGTGCACTGACCACCAGGGGTCAGACGCTCAACACAGGAGCTGTGCACATCATAGCGATAGGGTCGTTCCACCATTAGGGTCAATTTGCATGTTACCCTTTTATTATATAGGATTGGTAAGAAAACTCTAACTATATTTCTGTGGATTTTAAAAATGCTGACTCCCCTAAAGTAAATGACGACAAATGACACAATATTACTTCTTTCTTCTGCATTGCTGTAGCTCTGTGGTCACTGCCTTTGACTGCTCTGAGTTCTCACACAGCTCTGCCCCATGCTGTGCTTATTAATCCACACTTCAGAGGCCATGTTTCTAGGTCCCTGCAAATGTCAGTTTTTAAAAACCCAACCTTCCTCTTACCCACAGTGTTTTACTCGTAATTAAAATTCCAGATCACTTCATTCACATGAACCCTTTTGCTTTATATTAGAGAATATGAGAACAGTAATTTGTAGGATTTTTCCCTTTCATTGGTTGGAAAAAAAGGGAGATATTTATATTCTCTCTCTCTCTCACACACACAGTCTGAACTATATGTGATCTGGTGCCCTGAATGGCTTCCTGAAACAACCAAAAAAAGGACATCAGGCAAAAATGAAGGAAATCTGAATTAATTTGAAATCTGAATAACAAATGTACCAATATTGGTTCATTAATTCTAACAAAGGTACCACGTTAATGGAAAAGTTAATATCAGACTAGAAAACATACAGTAACTGTATTTATAACTAAAGTATTAAATGGATTCCAGCCTGTTTGGGGGTAAGAAATGGAGTAGAAAGTGATAACGATTTCTCCTGATGCCAAAGTTACCTGTGAACACAGCCATCTGTAGTAGAGGTTGGCAGAGCCTGGGCAGACGTACCAGCCCATGTCCCTCTCCTCCCTCCCCCCACCCTCCTCACGCCCATCCAGAGAGGCGAGGCCGCAGGCACAGACGCCCGGGCTCTGTTCCCAGGCTGTCGATGTTGGAAGCTCTGCTTGACCCATTGAACCTACAAAAGCTTCACATTCCATTTCTGTAAAATCGGGGTGAAACCACATTTTTCCCTCGGGGACTCTGTGGTTTGGAAAATTCCGACTCTCCGAATATGCGTAGGAGGTCTGTTTGTGATTGTAGCTATGGAACTCATTGAAGATGAAATCTTGGCACAAAAGCATTTTACATGATTACATAGTTTATAGCATAAGAGTGTTTGTTTTCAGCACTTTTGAACTCTGCCAAAAAAGAATAGTCCCTGAAAATAATAGTGTTGACATGAAAGAGTCATTTATGCATGAAGACAAGACCATAATTTTTTAAATTATCCACGCTGAATCTGAACTCAAAATCATATTAAAATATTAATTATTCCTTAATTTGTGATAGTGTTATTGTTCATATAGCTTTTATGTTAATACTAAGGGCCCAGTGCACAAAAATTTTTGCACTTGGGGGGTCCCTCAGCCTGGCCTGTGCCCTCTCACAGTCTGGGACCCCTCGGGGGATGTCCACCTGCTGGCGTGCCTGGCCAGCCTGGGTGAGGGGCTGATGGCTGTGTGCAAGCTGGCCAAGCTCCCCAGTGGAGACCCTCACCCCATGGGGGTGTGGCCAGCCTGGGTGAGGGGCTGAGGGCCATTTTCAGGCTGGCCATATCCCCTTCAGGGTTCGGGTCCCAACTGGGGTGCCTGGCCAGCCTGGGTGAGGGGTTGAGAGCCGTTTTCAGGCTGCCCACAGCTCCCATTGATTCAATATCCCAGCGAGGCTGGCTGGAATCAGATTTCTGGGGATTATTTATCCTCTATAATTGAAACTTTGTTGCCTTGAGTGGAGACCATAGCCAGCCCAGGCAGGCAGTTTCTTCCATCGCCAGTGCAATGGAAGCCTTCTGTTTGCTCTACCTCCGTGGCTGCTGACCACCACCTTGGCTGGGTTAATTTGCATACAACTGCTCTGATTGGCGGGTGGGCATGGCTTGGCTGGTGGGGTGGCTTAGGTGTGACAGAGTGAGGGTCAATTTGCCTATTATTCTTTTATTACATTAGATGCTTTTAGGTTTTACACTTAAATACAATTTAGTTTGAATTTTTATTTGATATAATTTATAGTGTTCAGTGGAATTTTAGTTTAGGACAGTAAAATTTTGAACATCTAATTATGTTGAAGATTTTTGTGACATTTAAGGCCCCACCGCGTGTTCATAGTATGCTGCCTGAGTTAATCATCAGAAAGTTACTCATCTGATAATTATTTCTTAATTCCTGTTGTAAATTATTTTATTTTTTAATGACCATTGACATGCAATTTTTTTTATGAGTTTCAGGTATCCTTTTTGATTCCTTTTGAGCCAGCCATTGTCCATTATAAGAAGTGATTTTTCTGGATAATGTTTGTATTTCTTGTAGTTCCCAGCTATAGCATCTGGGTGCTGTGTTTTGCTTAGAAGCATAGAAAAAAGAAGCCTGCCTTAGGGCTGCCTGAACGTCAGCCTCAATAACAACCACTGGATGGTGGAAACACTGGGGAGGGGGGGGCGCGGTGAATGGTGGTTCTCAAGTTTGACTGTTCCATGAAGTCACTCGGAGGACTTTTAAAAGTCCCCATGTGCAGGTTGTACCCAAACTGATGAAGCCCATCTCCAGAGGCGGTTTTTAAACTTCCCCGAGGGCTCCTGCTGTGCGGCTGGCTGAGACCTGGCAGCCTGGCGGGTGGTGGGGAACGCCTGGGGCAGCCTTCTGTGGCAGGATCCTCCCACTCTGAGGTTGGTGGCTTGAGTGGCTATGGGCCAGTCAAAGAGGGCAGACTTTCGAAGTGAAAGAAGCTCGTCAATATTAAGAAAGAAAAAGCCTGTCCTTTACCCTAAACCTCCACCCCACAAATCCTAAGAGACTTTTGACTTGAAAAGATTTAGGGAAGGTCTCTGCATGCCTGGGTGCCCCAGTGTTTGCTTTGGCTTCTGTCTTGGGAGTTTGGGTAAGGCGACCAGATTTTAACATTGGTAAAGCAGGACACCATTGACCGCTTGGCTGCCGAAAACCGTATATTCCCTTCCCGTTCTCCCGCTGTTCCCTAGCTTGTCGTGCATTCTTTCAAAAAATCGGGACTTTTTTAAAATGCCACGGGACGCGGGACGCGGGACAAATTGTTAAAAATCGGGACTGTCCCACCAAAAGCAGGACATCTGGTCACCTTAAGTTTGGGGGATATTGTAGTTCACGCGCAGGATCAGTGGGAGCTCACATTGATGGAGCACACCTGGTAAGCATCGGCCCTGTGCTAACGTCACGTCTCAGCCAGGAAAGTAGCAGGTATTCACTTCAGCATAAAAGCCAGAGTTCTGGTCTATTGGGGCAATTCTATTTCACTGTAATTGAATATTTAATAATTTATTCATTCATTCAATAAACACTTAGCAAATATGCATACTACTCCAAAAATGCCAGAACAGTTGTTTCCGTTAATCCTCACCCAAACATACTTTTTCCATTGATTTTTAAAGAGAGTGGCAGGGAGAGAGTGGGAGGAGAGAACAAGATAGATAGATAGATAGATAGATAGATAGATAGATAGATAGATAGATAGATAGATAGTCAGACAGACATAGACATTGATGGTTGCCTCCCACACGCACCTGGACTGGGGCGGGAAATGAACCTGCAACCCTCCTGTGTGTGGGCCAATGCTCTCACCTCTGAGAACGCTGGCCAGGGCTGTATCCATTATCTTTTGCTCCCTGACAAGCTTGGTGGTCTAACATGACCATTTAGTTAGCTTGTGACTTTGTAATTGGCAATTTAGGCTGCACTCCTCTGGGCGTTCCCTCTGAATGTCAACCAGGCCTCCACGTGCCACAAAGCTCAGCAGGGATTTGGTGTTGCTGATCTTGGCTGGGCCCTCACCTGGCTTGGGCTCCCGCTGGGACAGCCTGCTGATGGAGCTGTCGTCATGTGATCTCCACCCTTCACAGGGTTGCACGCGCATGCGTGTGGGGAGCTAGGGTGACCCAGGGAAGCGGAGGAAGGGCACAGGCCTGTGGCTCAGCTCAGAACTGGCTCACCCGCCTCCTGCCACACCTCTGGGCCAGAGCAAGTCACACTTCAGGGTGGGGAACGAGACTTCCTGTCTGGACACGAGGTACAGAGAAGTCACATACACAGGGTAACGGAAGGAGGAATAACTGGTTATTTTTGCCGTCCACCACACGTGGGAAACTCTACTTCTGTTTTGGGACATTGAGGAAGGTTTCAAAGGTAGAAAATAAAAATTTCACATTTTTCGGTGAAAGCAGTCACATGAGCAAAACAATCAAGTTGCAGTTTCCTCTGTGAAAAACAAAATGGAAATTGTAAGTTTCCTGAAAGTACGAGATATGCCACACCCAGCAGAGTGCTGGAAGCTCCGCACACAGCCTTTCCATTTCTGTTGAAAGTAGTCGGTACTGAGGCGGCGACCAGCATGGGTCCCCAGGCAGCTGCCACAGCCTGGAGGCTTTGCCGCTTACGTCACGTGACCTTGGGCAGGCCGCTGCCCTTTCCCACCTCTCTGGTGAAGGAATGCGCCTTTGTATCAGGTAGCTTTGGCCGCCTAACAAACCGCCCTGCCCATTGCTAAACAGCTTAAAACAGCAGCCACGCTGTCGCTCCCGATGCTGTGGGTTTGTGGGCGGGTTGGCCCAGCCCCACACCTGTGGCTCAGGTGGCCTCGTGAGTGTGTCTGTGGTCAGCTGGCAGTCAGCGAGGGGACAGTGAGGACGCCTGGCCCCATGTTCCTCGTCCAGCAGGCTGTCTGGTCCGAGAGTGAGAGCAGGAGCGTGCCAGGCTATGGTCATGGTTCAGGGGAGACACATTGATGCTTCCACCACAGTCCCCAGGACAGTGAGTCACGAGGCCAGCGGAGGACCCAGGGCAGAGACACGGCATCTCCTGCTGCAGGGCCTGCAGGTCACATTGCGAGGAGCGAGGTTACAAGGGCATGACCCTCCACACCTATATGGACCTCACAATGACTTTAGGAAGAGTAAGTGAAGGGAACTTGATTTTTCCACGTGAGGCTCCAGGTTAAAAAAGGACCTGGCAAATAGTGGTGGTTAGTAAGTAAAAACTCTTGGTTTTCCTCCCATTAGAAATCAGATTTGCAGCCACAGTCCTTAGCTGCCTGCTTTTAAGGAGCATTAGATGGCCCCCCAAGTGCTACTCACCTTCTTTCCCGGTGGCGGGAGATCCCAGGCACGGAATCGAGGCCCGTCGCCTGGTGGGCTGACGGGGCGTGGCAGGGAGCCAGCCGCCTTCATGGCCGTCCAGGAGAGAGATCGCGCTTACTTACTGTGAAGGTCAGCTCAGAACAGGTCCCGGAGACCAGTAGGGACACTACTGCAACTCCACAAACACGAAAGGCCTTTCTAACGGGGCAGAACCTGTTTTAAACCCGTGCAAAGAATGACAGCCTTAACAAATCTTCACTGATTTCTTTCACTCTCGTGTTAGAAGTATTTTCACCAAACCCGCCAAGGCCCCATATAGTGCCAGGTTGATCCGTAAATTGCTCTTGGAGCCCATAAGTGGGTTCAATGGCGTTTTCTTTTTCTGGCAGCTAAAATGCCTCTAATTGGTGGTGTGAACTGAGTCCAAAGAAATCTCCCTTCTTTGAAATAAATAGAACATCAAAGGTTATTTGAGGATGTGTGGTACAGAAACCTGGCAAATGGGTATTAGAGATGGTGGCCACGTCTGACAGCTGGGAACCTCGAAGCTCCTTAAGGGACCTCCGGTGGTCACAGGGCTCTGCGTCCCCACCCCAGCCTGTGAAGCCCCAAGGCCCCCATAACTGAGGCCACCTGCCTACAGGTAGCTTTCGAGCCCTGACTCTCCTGTGGCTCCGTCCTCATCCTCATCGCAGGCGCTTTCTCCCTCCCCGGGGGGCGGGGAGAAGGGCTGGCGACAGCTGCTGAAACGCTGTGAGCCTCAGTGCCTGATTTCACCGGTAATAACACAGGGCAGTTCCGTCACATTTGCAGCCATCACGTTATGTATTAACGACCACACAAATACCTGAAGTGCAGGCTCCAGAAAGAAAAGGGGCTGTGAGGGACATGTTCCAGGCGGCCCGTCACAGCCGGGCTTGCCGACGGCCTTGCTTGTATTTCCGAAGCCCGCGGTCACATCTGCAGTCACCGCCTCGTTCACTCCAGCACACCCGTGCGGGTCCCCCTTTCCCTGAAGAGCCCCTTTCTGTGAGCGCTCAGTGTTTGTTTTTAAAGTGACGCTTTATGGGCCAGGGAATCGTCCCCAGCCTGGTCTGAGCATATGGTGGCCAGCGCTGCAGACGGGCGAGTCTGTCGGCACCGAGAGCTTTGTGCGGCGCGCGGGCGTGTTGGCAGGGGAAGCGGTTTTGTTGAGACTGGTGGGCCATCTGGGCTTGCCTTTCTAAATGGGATGACTCTATTTCTACCTGACGTCTTTAGGGGGGAATCCCATACTTGCCTACATTTGTTTGCCACACTAGACGTTGTATACAGGTTTCTGGGCCTAAGATAAGAGGGTTTTATCCTTGCGACATATCTTCTATTACTGCCAAGATCTTTTTTTTTTAACAAATAAAAATGGAGCATGAGTGTGTTGGACAAGAGCGCAAAGATCCCTAGACATTCTAGGATTTTTAATATTGTTTCTGCAAAGTATATGACACCGTTTTCATTGAGCTCATTTTAAACGCGGTTGGAAACCCTGTTCAAGTGAAACCATTCCACAAACTCAGTGAGCATAATCCCTCTCGGCCCGCACACTTTAGATGGTTAGTAACTGTAAATACCAGTTCTGTGTCCCACAAGTGAAGTATTCTCACGCGTTCTCACAGGCTGGCTGACTAATGGACCCTGTTCCCTCGCCGTCTCAGACCTTAGAACTTGGTTTCGTGTAGACGATGCCACATCTTGTAAGAGAACTGGTGGGAGCCATGACTGGTTTGGCTCAGTGGATAGATCATCGGCCTGCAGGCTCAAGGGTCCCAAATTCAATTCTGGTCAAGGGCATGCACCTTGGTTGCAGGCACATGCCCAGTAGGAGGTGTGCAGGAGGCAGCTGATCGATGTTTCTCTCTCATCATTGTTTCTAACTCTCTATCTCTCTCCCTTCTCTCTGTAAAAAAATCAATAAAATATATTTTTTAAAAAAGAGAACTGGTGAGTGAGATGGTACTTGCCACAGTCCTACCCTGTGCTTCCCCACAACCAGCACGCTGAGTGGCGATCACTTCTCGTTGCTTTCTGCTCTGGTTCTCTGCAGGTGGAGGAAGAAAAATCAGAAGACAGATTGGGCAGGTTGTGTCTTTAGAGGAAAATCAGAAACATGGTGTTTCTTCGAGAAAGAGAAACTCTTTGCCTGTGGGTGGTGCCCAGCTGGGGGTGTGCGGTCCCCGCCAGGCCCGGTGGCGGAGCCTTAACCGTGACCACGGTGGGCTCCGCCTTCCTGGCTTGTGGGCGAGGCCCTCACTGCGTGTGGAACCACATCTTTCTAACCTGCTGTGTAGTGAGGACAGATGTAAGATCTAGAGTAGAAGGCATTTCCTGGCTTAGGCTGGGTCTCAGGCAGCCACTTCATCTCTCCTGCCTCGCATTTCTCATTTGTAAAACACCGGTAATAATTCAAAATGAAACAAACAAAAAAAAAAATAGAAGAACCCTGCCTTAAATTTCTCACGCGATTGTGTAGCTACTCAAAAGTAAAGGCTGTGAACATGTTTGATAAACTTAGAAGTCTTACACAAAAATACGGTATTAATAACAGCTGGTGTGAGCCGTGGTGAGGGACATGGAGAGGGCTCCCCGGTGTGGATGAGCGGGTGGAAGGCCAGCGGGTGTGGGTGACGAACCACAGAGGGGGTCTGTCCCAGGTGCACAGGCCCCGAGCCGGGCACAGCTGCTGTGGGTTTGGCATGCTGTGATCAGTGTCTCTTTCTCTCATCTGCCATCCAAAGGGCTGAGTCAGACTGGCGTAGTGTGTGCTTTTACATCCCCATCCGTCCGCATTTTGTGCTAGTTTAGTTTTGCATAACTTTGAGCTTGGAAGTTCATAAAGTGATTAATGGTGCTCCGGTAGACAACTAAAGTGGTTCTGTGATGATTTAAGGTTAATGGGCTTTTGTAGAAGCAAAGAATGCAGCTGGGCCCTCCTTTAAATCGGACCTCAGCCCTCACATTGACCATGGCAACAAAATGGCACCACCGATCCAGGCAGCGCATCCGGACCCCGCAAGGCCACCCAATGCGACCGCCGATGGCAGAGTGGATTGTCGCTGGATTCCAGCTCAGATGAAGTGTTATGCTCAGTTTCCACACAGTCTCATAGGGGCCGACTGTGAGTCAAGCCTTCACACTACATGGACATAGGAGGATGAGGTGTGGGAGAGAGACACACACTGCCCTGAGCCCGGCCCTGGGCTGGGAATGCCTCTGGTCGGTGGGGGCAGGGCCACGAGGGGGAGAGGTCCCTGAGAGGAGGAGGTGGGTAGGATGAGGCAGGGATGAGGAGACCTTGCAGGAAGCAACTGCTGCTTTATCTGACCTCACTTCCTGTGTCCTTCCAGCCGTGGGAAACCATGAGAGGGTCGTAAGGAGAGGACTGGGTGTGACCAGACTCTTTTGTAAAGACGTGTGTGGTTGGGGCAGAAGAAGGGATCGGAGGGCAGCATGTGAATAAGGTGCCATGACAGGAGATGCTAGCGATTGGACCAGGGACTGCCTCAGTGCAGAGAGAAGGACCAGCTGAGGATGGATCTGAAAGTGATCCCAGAGGCTGGGTGTCAGACTAGAGGGTGGGGAGCGCAGCTGAGAGGGAAATACATGGGAGGACCTGGGATGTGACCTCGTACAGTTAGTAAAGGGGCCCCACCCACACAGAGCAGAGCCCTGGAGAGGGCCTCTGTGCAGGGAAGAGGGCGTGTCCACCCCAAGCTCCCAGAGACCAAGGTCTGGAGCTGCCCTGGGGAGGGGCAGGTGGCAACTGGACATGCCCTCCAGCCTCAGAGCAGAGGCTCAGGCAGCAGATGCAAAAAGGGTCAGGCCCCCAAGGTGTAAAGAAGACGCCAGCAAGGAAATGTGCTGCAATGTAAGAAAAGGCCCAACCGGGAGAAACCGAGATGGCGGCACAGGTAAACACCTGAATCGACTGCCTGGCACAACCATTTCAAAACCACAACGAAAAGAAAGAGTGGACACCACCCAGAACACAGGAAGGCTGGCTGAGTGAAAATTCTACAACTAGAAAGAGACTGAGACTCAAAGGAGCTGCGGAAGCAAAGTACAGAGGTACGGAGGCACGCGCGTGGGGCTCGAGGAGAGGGCTGGCAACGGAGGACGTGGTTCTTTCTCAATCCAGAGGGAGCCACAAACTCCCAGAGGCTGTGAACTCCAGTTCCAGGTGAGTTTCTGGACTCATACACAGAGAAGTTGGACTGACTGGCACCGGGATGAAATCCAAAGCGGGTTTCTCTCGGCGTTGCTTGCAGCAATTACCCTGTGACACAGAGACCAGGTGTCTCCTAGCGCAGGGCTGAGAATCAGCCATAGCTGACTCCCTGAGACCCCGCCCCACCCAAGCTGTGTGCAGAGGCTTTTGCATATAAAAGGCTGAGTAGCCTCAGGCAAAGGCTAAAATAGCAACTCCTTGGAGATACAAGAGCCAGCGTACCTAGTGGTCAGAGTGGTACCATCCTAAATACAACTCCTCAGATTCATAAGGGACACACTCAGGGGGCAGACTCAGTGAGCACCAAAGCCCCAAGGAAACAACTCTTGCCCCATAAGGGTGTTTCCAGCACAGAAGTTCTCCCACTGAAGACACAGCTGATTCTCATAACCAAGTGGCTTGGAGGTCAATTCCTCTCAGTGATCACCTAACACAGAAAGCCACTCTATCAACCCAGGGAAGCAGCCAAAATGTGGAGACAAAGAAACAGATCACAAATGACAGAAATGGAGGAAAGCAAACGACTGGATATAGAGTTCAAAACCACGGTTATAAGGTTTTTCAAAAATTTTCTAAAAACCGCTGATAAACTTAGTGAGACTCTCAATAAATCTAAGCATACACTGACTAAAATAAAGAATATTATACAGAGATCCATCAACAGACTAGAGGAACGCAAGAATCAAGTCAAAGATTTGAAATACAAAAAAGCAAAAAACACCTAACCGGATAAGCAAAAAGAAAGAAGAATCCAAAAATATGAAGACAGTGTAAGGAGCCTCTGGGACAACTTCAAGCATACCAACATCAGAATTATAGGGCTGCCAGAAGAAGAGAGAGAGCAAGATATTGAAAACCTATTTGAAGAAATAATGACAGAAAACTTCACCTACCTAGTAAAAGAAATAGACTTATAAGTCCAGGAAGCAC
Source organism: Murina feae (assembly GCA_004026665.1). NCBI lineage: Eukaryota > Metazoa > Chordata > Mammalia > Chiroptera > Vespertilionidae > Murina > Murina feae. Next base: position 12,370 of record PVJC01022358.1, on the reverse strand, counting down.
AGAGAATCCCAAACAAAAGGAATCCAAAGAGGACCACACCAAGACACATCATAATTAAAATGTCAAGAGCAAAAGACAAAGAGAGAATTTTAAAAGCTGCAAGAGAAAAGCAGTCAGTTACCTACAAGGGGGCACCCATAGGACTGTCAGCTGATTTCTCAACAGAAACTTTGCAGGCCAGAAGAGAGTGGCAAGAAAAATTCAAAGTGATGAATAGCAAGAACCTACAACCAAGATTACTTTACCCAGCAAAGCTATCATTTAGAATTGAAGGTCAGATAAAGAGCTTCACAAACCAAAAAAAAAGCTAAAGGAGTTCATCCCCACCCAACCAGTATTATATGAAATGCTGAAAGGTATCCTTTAAGAAGAGGAAGAAGAGAAAGTAAAGATAAAAATTATGAACAACAAATACATATCTATCAACAAGTGAACCTACAAATCAAGTGAATAAAAAATCTGATGAACAGAATAAATTGGTGAATAGAATAGAATCAGAGGCATAGAAAGGGAGTGGACTGACAATTTTCAGGGGGAAAAGGGTGTTGGGGGTTTGGGAAGAGACCGAACAATAATCATACACCTATGAAGGAGGACAGTGGAGGGGTGGTGGTAAGGGCAGAGGGTGGAGTGGGAACTGGGAGGAGGGGAGCTATGAGGGGAAAAAAGAGGAACAACTGTAATAATCTGAACAATAAGGATGAAAGGAAGGAAGGAAGGAAGGAAGGAAGGAAGGAAGGAAGGAAGGAAGGAAGGAAGGAAGGAAGGAAGGAAGGAAGGGCCTAACCTGACCCGAGAACAAAAATCCCATTACCTCACCAGCAAGAGGGGAGCCCTGGGTGTCTTCTCAGACATGTGGTCCCCACCACAGCCTGTCACCCATTCCTCACGTAGGGCATGATGATGGTTCACTGGCACGCAGATAGACAGTATACACGCCGCCTAGAAAATGGGCTCTGCTGTTTCTTCTCTGTCCAGACAGACACACAGACACACACAAGCCTCGAGGCCCTGAGAACGGAGCTCGTGGGCCTGAGCAGGCCACGGTGCCGAGGTTAAATGAAGCCCGTGGCTACATTTAGAGGCGGAATCCGTCAGGTTCACATGTTTGGGAAGAAGATTTCACTGGGGCGCCCCTCCTGCATCACACAGCCCCAGGTCTGTGCCCCATTCATGTGCTGAGTGTCCTGAGGGGACTCGGGGGGCCTCGTCCTGGCTCACCACCACACACTTGCCCTTTGCCCCAACCTGAGAGTGTGCACAGCCTTGGATGGTCATTACTGAGAAATACTTGTTGGTTCTGAGTTGGTTTTGTGACTATCTACAGCCAACTGTGTGCATTACCTAGGTTTCTGGAAATTTCAAATAGACTTCTACTTGAAATTGAATACGTTTTAAACAAATTTAAATTGATCACCTTTTGTAAAATGGCATTTTTTATAAAATATTTCTATTATTTCACAATACTACTCTTCTATAAATACAGATTTACATATACTGGATTTGGTTAAAGCAAGATCTACCGTCTTGCAGAACACCGTACCTCATGGGCTCCCACCCGGCACTTGAAGCAGCCGATTCTGATACTGAGAGGGGTGGCATCTCACCATTCACATTCAGCACAGCTCTAATGAACTAATGAGAAGTAACTGGGTATAAGCTGTGCAGGCGAATGCTTCAGCTACATTGAGTTTTTAAAAGGTGCGGACTCTTCTTTAAGTTTGAATAAAGTAAGTTTTTTGTTCAAACAGCAAGGGCCCTGCTGGTGTGGCTCAGTGGCTGAGCATTGACCTATGAACCAGGATGTCACAGTTCGATTCCAGTCAAGGGCACATGCCCGGGTTGTGAGCTCCATCTCCAGTAGGGGGTGTGCAGGAGGCAGCCTATCTGTGATTTTCTCTCCACATCATTGATATTTCTATTTTTCTCTCCCTCTCCCTTCCTCTCTCTAAAATGAATAGAAAAAACACCTACTTATGATAGAAAGGAAAGCAAGGAAGGAACTAATTTTGTGTTGGGTGCCTTTTCTGGGCCAGGGCACTATGCGTGTCTCACATGACACGAAGGCAGTGGACTTTGACTGTGATATCAGCTATCCTTTCACACACTGAACGGTCCCTGGAATACTGGGGCCACTGCAGAGCCGGCGTGCAGACAGGCACACACCTGGGAGGCCAGCAGAGTGTGGTGTCAATATGGCTTGAAGTGCTGGAAATAGAGGTCGTGTCCAGCTGTCAATCCCGCCTGTCAGTCAGTCAGTCAGTCAGTCAAATTTGTCCCCAAGACATCACAGCTGCCTGCACAGCCAGCACTGTTGGTATCGGGTGATGACGATGCCAGGGTCGGTCAGATTAGTGACCAAGCGCCCAGGAGGCACTAAACCCTCCAACGCTGAGTGGCTGCTCTTTGCAATATAACACCTGTCCCAAGCCAGACAGGCACAGAATAAAGGGTGCTAGAGACCCCAGCCTTTCCCACATGAACTGAAGACCCTATGCTAGCAAACGACAAACATGGTGCTAACACTCCCCCCACCCCAATACAGTGACTACAGAAACCTCAGCAGAAGGCTGGGAGTGCAGAGTCAGACCGTAATCTCTAGCTGCTTCCTGCTGGGAGCCGAGAGGAACAGCCAGGTTTGCAAGATTTGCAACTGGAGAAGCTTCTGGCGGAAGCCAAGAGCCAGCCAGAGGTCAGCAAGGTACGTTTTCTCCCCAAAGTGGCTGGCTCTGTGCGTCTAATTAAAATCCTAACACATGCATACAGGTTAAAATTACAGTGCAGATACTCACTTATTATCTATTAACATGATAGTTTCAACCTTAAATAATGCAGGACTAAATGCCCTGGCCAGTGTGGCTCAGTTGGTTGTGCGTTGTCCCAGGAACAAACGGTTGCTGGTTCAATTCCTGACCAGGGCACATGCCTGGGTTGTGGGCTCAGTCCCCTGCAGGCGGCATGCAGGAGGCAGCTAATAGATGTTTCCCTCTCACTCTCCTTTCCTCTCTCTCTAAAAATCAATTTTAAATTTCTAAAAAAGAATACAACACTGTACTCATAACTACTCTTGGTAAGACTGCAAAAACAATGCATTCACTCACTCGGTTATATTCTAGACGTTACATTCTAGAGAGAATTGTGCCACCGTAACCCCAAAGACCACTCACTAAGATGCTGCCGTGTAGGGAGAACAGAAGGAAGAGGGGTCCTGGGATTGAGGCTGGGTAGGGGATGGTCAGAAAGGCTTTAGAGGACACTGGACACGCTCAGAGTGGCATGGCCGTGGACAGGATGGCTTTGGTGTGGTTGCTCAGTGAAAGCTTCTCTGGGAACATGATGACTGAACAGGACAGAAAAAATGAAAGAGGAACCCGCTGTGTGAGAAGCTGGAGATACACAGCATGAAAGGCGCAGGGAGAGGACACACTGGGTATGCTCAGGAGCTGAAGAGAAGACACCGTGGGTTTGAAAGGTCGTTGCCAAGGAGACTACGGAACCAGCAGAGGCTGGAGGGGCTGGGCCCGCCTAGCCCATGGCAGTCCTTCAATGAACGTTTGCTGCCCTGGCTGGTTTGGCTCAGTGGATAGAGTGTTGGCCTTCAGACTAAAGGGTCTTGGGTTTGATTCTGGTCAAGTGTACATGCCTGGGTTGCGGGCTCAATCCCCAGTGTGTGGCGTGCAGGAGGCAGCCGGTCAATGATTGTCTCTCATCATTGATGTTCCTTTCTCTCTCCCTTCCCCTTCCTCTCTGAAATCAATAAAAATATATTTTTAAAAATAAAAAATAATATGTTTGTCAAATGTAGGTGAACAAAGTGCATTGTGTCCATGTGAGCAACGGAGATCAAGCAAGAAGCTTAAGAAGCCTAAAGCATGGAGAAAAGTGTGCTCATTTCTAGAATACTCTTTACCTCAAGAATTGTGATCATTTTGCACCAGCTCCCATTTTTTACAAGAAGGTTTCACAGTCGGCAGCTCCTCCTGCATCACACAATCCCGTGTCTAAGCCCCTTTCGTGGCACTGAGCTTCCTGAGTGGTTCAGTGCCTCCTCCTGACTCACCCATCACACACTTGGAGACACAGGAATGTATTTTTCAATCGGTTTTGACATGCAAACTAAAGACCACGGTACATGGGAACCGATAACAGACCTGAGATTGTTTAGCACTTCGTGTTGACATTTTTATATTTGAAAATACCTTAAAATAATGCTATTTTAGTTTACCTAGTCAATTATGTTTACCCGTGCGTCTTTCAGATTAGCATTTTGAGGAATACAGAAAAATCCATTGGCAGTGAGAAAACTTGTGCTCTGAGCCTGAGTCATGCTGTCGCCAGCCCAGACTGCCTTCTGATGTAGACTCCACACCCGCCTGGTTGACCAGGGCCCAAGGATGAGCCTGTGGTTCCCAGCGTCCACATGTGTGGCGAGAGGACCAGTGAGTTGTGTCTGTCTGATATTGTCACATCCTGACCATGCTATGTTCCAGTTACTATCTATATATATAAAAACCTAATATGCAAATTGTCCCCATGGGAGTTCAACCAGGAGACCGATTGTTTGTTATGACATGTGCTGATCACCAGAGGGGCGGCACAGAACAAAGGAAGGCCCTAGCTGGCTGCCGGGGAAAGGAGACGCGATAGCAGTGGAAAGCCCTGATGGGCCCTGATTGCCAGCCAGGCCTAGGGACCCTACCCGTGCATGAATTTTGTACACCGGGCCTCTAGTAAGAAATAAGCAGTATTGGCCAGTGATGAGTTTAAAGCATGAATGAAGAGTCTAGCCAAGGAATTCCCAGCCCTCACAATCTATGCAGATGCTCTGGAGACACTTTACAAATATCAGTGTTCAGACCCCCTACCCTGCCCAATTCAGCCAACTTCTGGGGTTAGGCCTGGGCGTTGGTGTGTTGTCATAAGTTTCCCAAGTGATTCTAACATTCAGCCAGGCTTGAAAACCCTAGACCGATGCCCAGGAGTTTAATACTTCTCCACAGGCTTCAAGATAAAGTTCTTTTGGTGTGTGGTTTGTTTTATCTCTTTTTATTGATTTCAGAGAGGAAGGGAGAAGGAGAGAGGAATAGAAAAATCAATGATGAGAGAGAATCATGGATCAGCTGCCTCCTGCATGCCCCCTGCTGGGAATTAAGCCCACAACCCGGGCATGTACCCTGACCAGGAATCAAACTGTGACCTCCTGGTTTATGGGCTGACACGCAACCACTGAGCCACACCAGCAAGCAAGTTGGTTTGGTTTTGATCATCTCAGTCCTTGCGCCCACTTCATGTCATCTGGATTCTTCTTTCGCTGTTCCCTGGGCGGCCAGAACGTCTGTTCTGAAGGTCAGCTCCGTGAGAAATCTTCTCTTTTCCTCCTTCCTTCCTTTCTTGTTCCTTTTCTCATTCTTTGCTTTTTTGAAAAACGTTTCTTCCCCTAAAGCCTAATCTGCACCTGGAGAACTTTTTAAATCTGTGAAGGGCCAGGCCGCGGGAATGAGCAGTGACGGTCCAGGAAGGCGTGCTGAGAAGTTAAAACCTGGTTCTAAGAAACATGGAGGTTGTCATGATGAAGCCTTCTATGAAAGAGTCTTCAGGACACACAAAATCAAACACTTGTGATTGGGTTGGTGCAGAGAAAGGAAGAAAGATGTAGGCTACAGTAATTGCTGTAACTGAAGGTAATTACAGCTTTGAGCTTCCAGCCCGGCATATGAGCAGGAAGGAGAAAAGAAAATATGATTTTTGTATGTACAGTTTAGTTGCTATTTTTTAAAAGAGCAAAGTAATTTGTCAGGATTTTAAAAACCTCCTGCCAAGTGCTAAAATCTCTGAGTTTTCACTCTGACACACACAGCTTTATGTACTACACAACAGAACAATGCCACTAACAGTTTTTCCCCAAAAAAATATGCAAGTGAACAGATCGTGGCAGTTTCTTATATCAGTATTTCACAGCAGCCACCTTTCTATGACATCACTTAGTCAGTGGGTTCCGCGGCCACTTAATGCAGTGTCTCACCCTGGTTCAGCTGGCTAGTCATGGTCCTGACACGCCAAGGTTTTGTGTTCTTTCCCCGTCAGGGCGCAATCAAGAATCAACCAATGAGCGTATAAATGGGTGGGACGGCAAGTTTATGTTTCTCTCTATCTCATCAATAAATTTGTAAAAAATTTAAAAAATATATAGCCCCTCACTCGTGACAACAGGACCATGTCAGCCACGTGCAGAGAGAACAGTGACCCCACTGGCTGTGGGAGAAGGGCACCCCTCAGCACATCTGAGAGCCACCCAGTCTCCATTGGGGGGAAGGTGCCAGATGACAGCTCTCTGAGAAATGGGAAAGATTGGGACTTGACCTTTCACCCTACACTTGCCCTTTTGAATGACCGCAGCGGTAGGGCGCAGTCTTTGGGGAGCATTAGCTAGACTGTACTGAAATCTTCAGCCTTCCTCCCTGGTGTCTAGATGGGTGCTGGCAACAGAATTAAGGACAGATCAGTGGATGTTCCAGAACATGTGAGATGGTTCTTACTCATTTTTCAGCGCATCAGGACTGCTGACAGACCACATTCCCAGCCCTCGTGTTCCTGACACAGGGCCCAATGGCAGGGTCCCAGGAAGGTGAATACGGTTTCGGGTGCTTGGGCACAGGCCTAGGGAGAGTAATGTAAGAGAGACTGGGTCACTTTTAAATGAAGGTATAATAACGTAATTTTCCACAGTTGAGGAATCACATAACCATTGTAAATAACTAGGGGCCTGGTGCACAAAAATTTGTGAACTCGGGGTGTGGGGAGGGCCCTCAGCCCGGCCTGTGCCCTCTCACAGTCTGGGACCCCTCGGGGGATGTCCGCCTGCTGGCATGCCTGGCCAGCTGGGGTGAGGGGCTGAGGGCTGTTTTCAGGCTGGCCAAGCTCCCTTCAGGCTGTGGACAGGAAACCCATCCAGAGGCTCCACGGGGAGCTGGCCCCATAGTCTGACCCTAGCAGCTCGAAGAACTCCAGGGTCTCGGGGACCTTGTCCAGGTCACACAGGTTCACGCCGCACCCCAACAGGCCGGCCACACTGCCGTGTGCTCCGCCCCTGCCCCCGCCTCATCCTCGCTGCCGCCCATTCACACCTGCTGCTGCTCACTCTGTGGCTGCCGGCCTCCATCTTGGCTGGGTTAATTTGCATACAGCCGCTCTGATTGGCTGGTGGGCATGGCTTGGCTGGTGGGCGTGGCTTAAACATCTCGGTTAATTTCCATATTACTCTTTTATTAGATTAGATGGCTCACAAGGAGCTGGAATGGAGCCACTGGGCTTAGATTATTTAATCCAGTGAATTGAAGGAAGATTTTAGTAAATTAGTTTTTGATCCTGAAAACACACCTTCTTGTTCCATTTTGTAAGTATATTTTTCTGGAGTTTTTTCTGTATCAGAGGCATGAGAAATAATTAAAGTGACCCTTTCAAGATCAAATCCCACTGTTGTTTCCCACAGGGTGCACCTAATGCATCTCTGCAGTACACACCCCATCCTCTAGGGGCACCACTCCCAGGTCACTCCCAGGTCACAGTCTGCTCTCCAAACAGAGCCACTCAACACCCACCCCTGACTCCCTGGACCAACTTTCCTGGAGTCCCCATGTCCCATTTTTGTTGTTGTTGTTGTTAATCCTCGCCCCTGGATATTTTCCCATTGATTTTTAGAGGAGGTCGCCCAGCACATCTTCCAGACCTCGCTCTGCAGGCTGGAGAGTCATCCCCAAGAGTCCCCTGTGAGTAGTTGGCACCCTTCCCAGCAGAAAGGCCAGGGTGAGCCTGAGGACCTACTTGCAAGCTCAGGTTCTGACTTAGTCTGGCCGGCAGTCGCCCTGGCCTCTCCCAGCCCCAGGCTGTCCCCAGAAACAGCAGCAGCAATGCTCTCCGACAATTTCCACCCTGTTCTTAGGAACCAGTGAAAAGCATTTTGTTTGTCGTTTTTAGAGTATAAGAATTCTTAATGTTTTTAAAACAGGGCAAAGATGAGACACAGAGATGACCGTGGTAAAGAGAGCAGCCAGCACCGCGCCCTCCACGTGGCTGTGGGTCGTCGGCGCTGATGTGAGGCCAGGGCTTGCTCGCTAGCCTTCCTCTCGGACGGTTAAGTCGCCACCTCGCTCTGCGGTCCGCGCTCACTTTTCCCAGAATGAGCCCCCCTGGATGTGCAGTCTCCGTGGAGGGGGAGGGGCTTGGGGAACGAACTGGGGTGCCACAGACACCAGCCACCCGACCGCAGTCCAACCGAGTGTTAAAACAAACCTGGTCTTTGATGTATCGTGAGCCTCGAGGAGAGGGTTTGACAGGCGCTTACGTCAAATGGTACATTTCTGAACCTCTCAGCAAAGAAGCAAGTTCGTTTTGTCCTGGGTTACCTCTTTACTGTTGTGAAAACAAGGGGCTGAAAGCAGTGCCAAGCATTGCTTCCTGCCACAGCGCCACACCCTCAGACTCTCGCCAAGCCGACGGGGCGAGGGCTCTGAGCATCGGCATCTCTTAGGAGGGTCCACAGTGGATGTGGGCTGAGAGAGAGCAGCTCACACAGGCCAGGCGCCTGGGGGTCATGGGCAGGCTGGGCTGGCCCCGTCCCTCCATGGGAGCGGGGCAGTTTGCTGGAGAGAGAAACGTCAGGACACCTGTGGCTGGTGGCCCTGGACCATGCCCTTGACCGTGAGCTTCATCCATAGATAGACGGCCTGAGGATTAAACAGCATGGCTGGTGGGAGAGCGGCGGACACACAGTATCCGCTCACTTAGGTTTTCTCAGTGTTTCCAGCTCCAAGCCTTTGAGTGGGAACTGTGTGCAGTGTCGGCTCAGGTGCCTGGGAGAACGCAGTGGAGGCAGCGGTACCGGGCAGCCGGGGCAGAGCCATGGAGGTCTGTCTACAGGCGTGTTCCTGTGCAATCCAACGTCATCTGAGAAAACAGGAGTTTCTTCTAATCCTCACTGTCTCTGAAGACCTGGGGGCAGGATGGCGGCGGGGGGGGGGGCGTGGGTGTCAGGGCTCTCAGGGGCTGGAGACGGCCTGAGACTCTGTGGGAAGTGTCGGGGAGCACAGTGCTGGCAGCCTGAGGCTGGCGGGGATCCCGCACAGAAGGACATACCAGGCTGACTCTCCCGAAAGACGGCAATGGCTTAGGGCAGGAGCCGCAGAGGCCAGGCGCCGTGTGTGTTCCGGGGCACGGTTGGCCTTCAGACACACGTGGCTTACGGTCGAGTCATTAACCTGACGTGCTCATCTCCCGTGTTCAAAAAATTAACTGGACTTGTATTGTGAGGGTCAGCTTGGGGATCTCTTCGTCATTCTTCCCACAAAAACAAGTGTTCGCTCAAAAAAAATGTCCCACTCCCATGGATGCTGGGACTCGGCGGGGAGGGGCGTAGGGGGACACATCCTGGCCCCGGAGGGCCCTCCATGTGGGTGAATAGACAGGCAGGGCGGGAAGGAAGGGCCGGGAGCCCATCGCAGCCTCTGAGGCATGCCTTAGACCTGCTTAGGCAGCGCGGAGCCCCTTATGGGATCCTCAGAATCAACCCTCCCTTTTCCTTCCCCTCCCCTTCCCCTTCCCCCCTTGAGATTTACCATTAAAATAAAGAAGGAAGCCCTACCCGGCTTGGCTCAGTGGATAGAGCGTCGGCCTGCGGACTGAAAGGTCCCAGGTTCGGTTCCGGTCAAGGGCATGTACCTGGGTTGCGGGCACATCCCCACTAGGAGGTGTGCAGGAGGCAGCTGATCGATGTTTCTCTCTCATCGATGTTTCTAGCTCTCCATCCCTTTCCCTTCCTCTCTGAAAAAAAATCAATAAAATATATTTAAAAATAAAGAAAGAAGGAAGGAAACTTGGGATTGTTTTAGGCCAGGACAGGAGGAAGCCCCTGGGGAGTCTTTCCTGGCCCATCCCAGTCGCTGACCTGATAGCTTTTCTGAGGCGGGAACACTGGGGCGGCAATAAACCATGGCTTCTGGGATGCCAGTTCACTGGTTTTGAAGACGAGCGACAGCCACACAGGCCCCTCCCCCCGCCCGGCCAGGGGCTGTTTCCTGCGGGGGTCGATGGTGGGGTCTGTGCAGTATCAGGGGATGCTGACAGTGCTCCCAGGACAGAGGCCTCCCAGGATGAGGCCAGCTTCCTCTGCCTCCAGCTGCTGCCACAGGCCTGTCCTGGGGCGGGGAGCCCGCAGGGTCCTGCCTCTGTTTCCCTGAAGCTGCTGCAGAAAGAAGCCTCAGAGCCTGGCTCCCAGAGGTGTCGTAAGAGATGAAAGAGGCTCTGAAGGAGTAGCTCTGACCCTGGCTCCCAACCTCCCTCTCCTCGGGTAACAGCCCCCTCCCCCTCCCACTCCCCCACACACAACACACGCACACACACACTAGTGAAGGAGGAGGTTGGGAGAACATTTCAACGACCTCATTTGGCAGGAAATCTTGTGCCTTAGCTGGTGAGGGGTGGGGGGACAGGAGGGATAGTAGACATTTGCTTGGCTGATTCCCACCATGACAGCAGCCCTGGCCGCCAAGCTGGTGTAGCAGGCTTGCCTCAGTCGGAAGAGAAATCTGCCTGATTGTAAATACCTCAGCTGAACCCCCTGGGGGTGGGGCAGGCAGTTGTTGGGAGGCAGTGGAGCCCTGGCCTGGGGCATGGCCAGGTGCCTCCAGGACAGAGCCCAGCAGCACCTCACTCCCTGCCACACTAAACGCGTTTGGTGACTGTGGCTCCGTGTCATCTTACCGCGTGGGCCCACACCGGACAGGGCCAGGAAGGAGGGTGCCGTGGGGCTGGGCCCGTCCGCAGGTCACCGTGGAGGCAGTTTCTGTCTCGCTTAATTACAGGTCCCCAGGTCAGCCCCGCCAGGGGAGTGAGTCACGGCTGCCCAGACCTGCTTCAAAGGAGCCAAGTGTCTTGGCTGCTACTACCCCACTCCGCCAAATTGTCACTCCCAGAGTTCCTGGGATCAGAGCACCTGCCTGCGAGAGCATTTGGCTAAAGAGCAGATCGCTGCCGTGGTCTGCACCTTTCATTAATTCTGTCTGGTGTCTGTTTTCCTTCCTGTCGAAGTGGATTTTGGAAGCTGATAGCCCACGTTGATGGAGACTAAATGACCAGCATACAGCACAGGCAGCAAGAACCAGGTCTCCCTGAGGACGCTGAGGTTCAGGGCCGAGGGTGGCGTTATACTGCCACCTTGTGGTTAAAATGAATCTGCTTGTAAAGTAAAGGCCATCAGTTTTTCTACCCATTGAATCACATATGGATTAAAATCACAAAATGAATGGATACGAAAGAATAAGAAAATGCGTACCAAAATAATTTCATCCAAAATATTTTAGTCCAAAATAATTACCCAGGCCAGCTTTTGAAAGGATCCCCCACAGAAGTCCTAGGGCCAATACGAGTTCCCACCATAGCCTGAAATTACATAAAACGGGGTGGGGTGAGCTGCCTCCTTTACAGCAATGTCACCTTAGTGTGACATGATAGTGCTCAGCTAGGAAAACGGCCTGCTGCTTCCTGACACTCCCACCTCGGTGCCCACCTGGTGGGCGTCACACAGCTGTGAGTGCAGGTACAGTGGGGGGGGGGGGGCGGGGGCAGGAGGGGGGCCCTCTGCCCAGTGTGGAATAACTTGGCGACTGTTTACACACGTGGTCTGACCGAGAAATGTGTGTTATACTTTGAGGAGATAATAGTCTGTAACTGAATGCGACTGGGTTGAGGCAGGCAAGAACAGGGCTGAGAGACGCAGGCTGAAGTATCACCATGAACATATCAGGAGGGAGAGCCCAAATCTACGCACATTCCTGCTGGGATGGACTCGTCCTGGAGACTCATGAAGAACCTTCCTCGATAGAGGAATCGGCAGGAAACAGTGTGGTCCTGGGGCGGTAAGGGTATCGTGGACTGGGAGCCTCGGAGAGTCTTTCCCACGAGGCTCCTGGTCGATAAGGGCACAGTGTGTGGGCTGTGGCAGGCCCTTCCTATCAGGGTAACTGACCTCCCAGACACCGCGCCCCCTGCTTCCTTATGCTTCCCTCTGTCGCTGAGCCTGGGAAAGCCTTCAGCGTGGGAAGAGCAATGTTCCCGGCACCGCTCAGATTAAACCAACAGCAGGACCGTGAGCACTGCGTTTAGCTCATGGAACCCTCCCCTCCCCCGCCCCTTCACCCCCCAGCACAGGGCCCAGCTGTGGAGGAAAGGCCAGAGCCTTTTAGGACGAGCCCTGGACCACTCACAGGAGGCCTCCGTCTCTTCACCAAAAAGGAAGAACAAGGAAGTCATATGTGCACCTACACACCTGGGAGTCAGCACCTGCATACCTGGGCGTCAGTGCACCTGCACACCTGGG
>PVJC01022357.1:0-27419 GCA_004026665.1 Murina feae | reverse complement strand
CAGTGTAGGCTGCTCTCCTCCTGGTGGCGTTTCCTCTCCCGCTTCCAGGGAAGCGCCAGGGCGGCGCGACCCCTGCCCTCCCAGCACCTCTCACAGCTGGAAGAGCACACAGCACATAGCGGGCGGCATGCTGCGACACCGACCGGGTGAACGAGTGAACGAATGGCTTCTCTCTGGACTGTGAGCTCCTCAGGGGCAGAGGGCAGCCCACCTCGGCCACGTGGCCAGTGCTGTGCATCCCGGGGCCGAGAATGGTCCCACCCGGAGGCTGGTGCAGGGGCCCTGCCGCGACCGGGGCTGGGCCGGGCCTGCGGGTCCTTCAGCGTAAAGGAGATGGGGCTTTGGGGGAGCCAGGAGTCCAAAAGGAGTTACCATCCTGAGAGGCTGTAGAAATCAGGGGCTCCCTGGTGTGACATGGGTCATGTGGGGAGAGAGGGCCAGGGCAGGTGTCCACTCCTCCGGTGTCACCATTGCTTTGTCTCCTTCATCACCCATTTCTTCCCATGCCAGGGCCCAGCTGCCCCAGGTGTGGCGGGGCGTGCTGGTCGAGTTTTCCTGCGGAGGAGCTCACACAGCCAGCCCGCCCTTCCTATCTGTACCGCTGCCTCTCGGGGCACATCCCCCAGGGGGACTCACCACTGCAGGGGCTCCCAGCAGTGATCCCGAATCCGCTTCAGTTGTCCACGGCCTCTGGGCACTACAGATGCGCTGCAGCACAGGCGCCAGTGGGAGGTGATGGCCCAAGAGTAGGATGCCCAGCACCCCCAGGTCTTGGGTTGTGAGGGTCCCAGCTCCCAGCAGCTTGTTCCGGGCCCGAGTCCCTCAGGGCTCAGACACCGTTGTGTCCATGCATGACGCAGAGGTACAGGGCCATGCTGCATTCCCCTGCTTCCCCAGAAACTGACCCCTGCCATGGATTTGGGGCCAATGGTCTTTTTGGGAGGCGACCCAGCAGGGGTCTGTGAGCAGTTTGCACTGTGGCTCAGAGCCATTAGGAGCACACCGCAGCGTGGTCCCGCTGGGTGGGCGGCTGAGCCGGGCATTGATCCACCTGCTCTTGCCCTTCCTGGGCTGAGGGCCATCCTGGGTGAGAGTGGCCCAGCAGTTCTGAGCAGACCTGTAGACCGACAGCCTGGCTGAGAGCCGTGGTCAGGTGCTCAGATGGTCCATAGGTGACCCCTGGATAGAGGAGGCACCACGGGGGGCGGACCTCGCTGTAACCTCGTCCAGCCAGCCAGTGCCTGGATGGGCCAGAAGCCAGGTGTGGCCATTTGGGCAAGACCAATCTGGGCAGGATCAGGGGCTTCCTCCAGGATGCCATCAGGAAAGGTGGGAGGCTCGGATCCTGGCAAATTCAGCCACCAGAGGACTAGAGGAATCGGGCTGGGAGGAGGCTGAGGCTGCTGGCCTTGCTGGGGCTGTGCTGCCAGCGATGCATTGAGCTGAGCTGCCATCTGGGGGAGCCTTGCCCAGTGGGGCTCAGTGCCAGAGCCTGCCCCCCTCTCGTCACTCCATGGGCTACACACATGCCTACCTTGTGCCCTGATTCTCTTTCACCTTTTAAAAGTCCCATTTCACAAATGGCTTTCTGCATATTCCAAGTGCTGCTCACAGCGCTCACACCGTTGCATAGCTGGCTCACACAAGACACTCTGTTCAGAATTTTTAATCAACTGTGGCAAGTTGCCCAGCCATTTAAATAAAAAGTATATAGATGAATTTAGTATTTTTAATACTACAGTGACTTTAGCCTTATATATATACTTAGCAATCTCAAGCCGTGTGACAATTTTATGAAACATTCCTTTTCATGTGACTGGTGTATAAACCCTGGAATTGAAATCCTGGGGTCTTTGTGCAGCCAGTAGAGGAGAGGGTGAGCTTGGAAGGAAGGCTGCTCCCTGCAGATCAGGCCACTCCTGTCCCCAGAGGCTCAAAAGCCTGGGCTGCCCTTCCTTCAGTGGTTCCAGTGTGCCCAGCCATCACCAGGCTGCACTGCGCAGGGCCTGTGTGTGCTGGTAGGTGGGACTTCTTTGGGCACACCCCAATTCAGTGTTGCCCAGGGGCCAGATCTTGCCAGGGCGGCCACCAGCACACACCTGGGCAGCCTGCTCTGTGAGGGGCCACGTTGATGCAAGGGGGCCTAGCCCTTCATTACATGATTGCACTAGTCCATTGCAAGTGTACAAAATGCAGTTGGTTTTCATATGTTGATCTGGTACCCTGCAACCTTGAACTTATTCTGACAGTTTTCTTGTTTTGTGTGTGTGTGGATTCCTCAGCCTCTATATGAGATCATCTCATCTGTGAGTAAAGGTAGTTTTCTTTTCCCTTCCCAATATGGAAGCCTTGTGTTTTGTTTTATTTTATTTTCTTGTCTTATTGCCCTGGCTAGGACTTCAAGTACAATGTTGAATGGAAGGAATAAATGATTTAATTAATCCTTACGTATTTCACTAAAGTAATCAATCTTTATTCATTTGACAGGCACGCACACTGAAACTTAGAGAAGTTAAATTGTTTGAGGACACAGCTGATAAAGGATAGAGCTGTGTGGCCTGTCCAGAACTGCTACCTTCAGTTCACTTGTTAGAGTGCTTCTTCCTGAGCTGTGCCATCTCTGTCGGTGGTGAGACTTGGCAGAGAGACCGAGGCCAGCCTGGCTAAGGACATTCAGAAGGTTTAAGAGAGAGCAGCTCTCAGCTCCCTGTGTGGCTGGATACTCCCCATACATAGCTGTGTGGGCAAGGGAGCCAAATGGAAGCTAACTTGTCCTGAAGGCTTCCTCTTCAAGTATCTCCTTTCATCCTCTAGCATCAGATCAGACAAGAAAGATAAGCCTTATTGTCCCATTTTATTGATGAGGAGTTGGCGCTCAGCGAGGCTGAGTGGTTCGCCCGGCCCCTGGGGGGACGTGGGTGTGGTAGAGGTGGGGTCGGGCACCAGGTGGGTTTAATGTCTTCCACCTGCTGCCCACCACGCTGAACACTTAACACACAGCCAGGTCCTCACTGGGCATCGCTCTGCCTTTTCCGCCACTCGGATGGCTGCTTGGCCCAGCCACTGGCCGGGGCTTTCCGAGTGCCAAGCAGCATCTCCCTGCCCACAGTTCACCAACGGCAGGCCCAGGCTTTGATCCCACATGCCCCTGCTGCCCCTGCACCCTGAGGCTAGTAATGATTAAGGAAATTCATGAAAGGGAAAAGGAATGGGAAAAGCACGATCCCCTGAGGGCGAGCCCTCCCTGGTTCTGCCACTCCCCGAGGTGTCCCCTCACTGTGCCACCCCCCACTTCGGTTTCGCTGCTGGAGTTCATGCACACGCCTGCCTTCTCCATGAGGAGCCTGACTAATCCAGTCCCTGTGACTAATCCACTCCTGACTTGATCTTTAGAGCCGGTGGTTCATTGAAATGGGTCAGATGTTTCCCTTTCAGCCTCATACCTGGGTATTCCCGGGGGAAGCAGGTGAGGGGAAATGAGCAGTGCTGGGCTGGTGCCTGGCATGGGAGGGTCTGTATTGCTGATCTCCGTTCTCCAAGGCTAGAACTGGACAGATCCCAAGTGGGCACTGAGGCTTCTCCCACCAGCATAACAGGATTCCATCCGGGTGCTCAGGGTGGTGCCATGGCATTGGGACAGGCACCTGCAGGGTGGTCGCCTCTTTGTAGACCATATGGGTGATGCTATGCGGGAGGATTCTGGAAAGGCAGTGCTGGCCTCTGTGACTTTCCTTCCCATTCCATCCCAAGAGCCAGTGCTTTGCTCCAAGATGACACAGCTCCCTGAAGGCTAGGACAGAGCTGCAGACAGGCTGCCCTCAGGCCTCTCTGCCTGGGGACCTGGATCCGGGCAGGTAGAACCTGGATGTGGGAGTCTGATTCCTTGGGATAGCTCTCTGGGTGACCTTGAGCCCATAGTTTAGTATTTTTAAAAAAAATAAATTCTTATTGTTTAGATTATTACAGTTGTTCCTCTTTTCCCCCCCATAGCTCCCCTCCACCTGGTTCCTACCCCACCCCTCCTCTAACCCCCCTCCACTGTCCTCATCCATAGATACACCATTTTTGTCCAGTCTCTTCTCACTTCCTCCACACTCCTTTCCCCCCAAGAATTGTCAGTTCCCTCCCTTTCTGTGCCCCTGATTCTATTCTGTTCTATGCCCCAGTTTATTCTGTTCGTCAGATTTTTTATTCACTTGATTTTTAGATTCACTTGTTGATAGATATGTATTTCTTGTCACTTTGTTGTTCATAATTTTTATCTTTATATTTTTCTTTTGCTTCCTCCTCTTAAAGAATACCCTTCAGCATTTCATATAATACTGTTGGGTGGTGATGAACTCCTTTAGCTTTTTCTTGTCTGTGAAGCTCTTTATCTGACCTTCAATTCTAAATGAAAGCTTTGCTGGGTAAAGTAATCTTGGTTGTAGGTTCTTGCTATTCATCACTTTGAATATTTCTTGCCACTTCCTTCTGGCCTGCATAGTTTCTGTTGAGAAATCAGCCGACAGTCGTATGGGTTGTAGGTAATTAACTGTTTTCCTCGTGCTTCTTTTAATATTCTCTCTTTGTCTTTTGCCCTTGGCATTTTAATTATGATGTGTCTTGATGTGGTCCTCTTTGGATTCCTTTTGTTTGGGGTTCTCTGTGCTTCCTGGACTTGGAAGTCTATTTCTTTCACCAGGTAGGGGAAGTTTTCTGTCATTATTTCTTCTAATAGGCTTTCAATATCTTGCTCTCTCTCATCTTCTGGCACCCCTATAATTCTGATGTTGGTACGCTTGAAGTTGTCCCAGAGATTCCTTACACTGTCTTCATATTTTTGTATTCTTTTTTCCTTTTGCTTTTCCAGTTGGGTGTTTTTTGCTTCTTCATATTTCAAATCTTTGACTTGATTCTTGGGATCCTCTAGTCTGCTGTATGTTATTTTTTATTTCAATCAGTGTATGCTTAATTTCTAATTGGTCCTTTTTCATATCCTTGAGGGTCTCACTATATTTCTCTGAGATTTCTAGAAGATTCTCAAGTGACCTTATAACTGTGGTTTTGAGCTCTATATCCAGTAGTTTGCTGTCTTCCATTTCTTTCATTTGTGACCTGTTTCTTTGTCTCCGCATTTTGGCTGCTTCCCTGTGTTGATAGAGTGGCTTTGTGTGCTACATGTCCTATAGGGCCCAGTGGCTCAGCCTCCTCAGTCACCTGAGGTGGACACTCTTGGTGCACCCCTTGGTGGGCTGTGTGCACAGACTTGTTGTAGTTAAGCCTTGATTGCTGTTGGTATCACTGGGAGGAATTGACCTCCAGGCCAATTGGCTGTGAAAATCAGCTGTGTCTATAATGAGAGAACTTCTATGCTGGAGACACCCTTATGGGACAGGACTTGCTTCAGAGGGGCTTTGGCACTCATGAGTCTGGCCCGAGTGTGTCGCTTATGGATGTGAAGTGTTGTAATCTGGATGGTCTCACTCTGACCATTGAGTACACTGGCTCTTGGATCTCCAAGGAGGGGCAAAGTCAACCATTGCCTGAGGCCACCCAGCAGGAACTACAGAGAGAAGCTGCAGATTCCTCCTCTTTGTTTGGGGTTTGGAGGTTCCCAGATGAAGTGCAGCTGTGAAGCAATGCAGGCTGCTGACAAGCCTTAGGCCTTCTTTTGGAAGCTCTGGGGTTCTCTGACTCAGCTGCAGTTTGACAAGTTTTCAGGTGGAGAAAAGCCAGGCCACTCATATGCAAAAGCCTCTGCACACAGCGTGGGTTGGGTTGTAAACTGGGTGGGGCTGAGTATCAGGGAATCACCAGGGTGGAGCAGACAGCAATGGTGTCAGCCCTCCCCCTGATAGGTCCCTGGGTCTCTGTGTCCCACGGCCCCGTTCAGGGACAATGACCGCTGCAAGCACCTCTGCGAGAAAGCCACCCTCACGTTCTGGCCTGATGCCAGACAGTCCAGTTTCTCTCCGTATGAGTCTGGGTCCCCAGATTCTCACCCAGAACTGGAGTTGAGAGCAGTCAGGAGCTTATATCTCCCTCCCAATTGAAAAAGACAACAGCGTACCCGGCCCCAGCCACTTTCTCGTGCCTCCGTACCTCCGCACTTCCACACCTCTGCACCTCCTACTGGACTCAATATGCTTTTCTCTTTCCTTCTAGTTGTAGAATTTCCACTCAGCCAGCCTTCTTGTGGTTCTGGATGGTACTTGTTTTGTCTTTTAGCTGTAGATTTAATGTGTTTGTGCGTGGCAGCAAGTTCAGGTGTTTACCTATGCCGCCATTTTGGTTCCTCCCCAGTTTAGTATTTTTTTATCCTCAGTTTTCTCCTTATAGAGTTCACTTAGTCCAAGTTCATTTTTCGAAAGAAGGCACTAGGTTTGGAACCATCTAGAGCTACAGAGCGGGTACGTGGAGAAGATCAGGGCTGTGATGTGCACTGATCGCTACGGTATGGCAGGACTTCTGTGTTCCATCCAGGCTTCATGACCAGCCTCAGCAGTGCTGGCTCTGCCCAAATTGGACGGGAAAGGACTTAGAGACTTGGACGGGTGGGTTACTCTGCCGAGACCACACAGCAAAACCACGCAGAGCCCGACTAGAATCCATGTGTGCTGACCACAGGCCCAGCTTAGTCGGACATTTGTCCATAAACCCCAGCTCTCCCATTGGGCATCTCTTTTGATTTAGTGAAATAGGAACATGTGTCTGTTGACATGCCACCCTGTCAAATGGAGAGTAGGCTCATCTGAGTGACTGTGACCCAGGCTCAACCACTCCATCCATCCATCCATCTATTCATCCACCCACCCACCCACCCACCCATCTGCCCACTCTTTCATCCATCCATCCATCCATCCATCCATCCATCCATCCATCCATCCATCCATTCATCTACCTATCCACCCACCTGTCCGTTTGTTCATTCATCCATCCATTCATCCATCCACCTGTCCACCCACCCATCTTCCCACTCCTCTATCCATCCATCCATCCATCCATCCATCCATCCATCCATCCATCCACCCACCCACCCACCCAGCTATCCACCCACCTGTCCATTTGTTCATCCATCCATCCATTCATCCATCCACCTATCCACCCACCCATCTGCCCACTCCTCCATCCATCCATCCATCCATCCATCCATCCATCCACCCACCCACCTATCCACCCACCTGTCCGTTTGTTCATCCATCTATCCATTCATCCATCCACCTGCCCATCTATTCTCAAATGCTAGCTTTGCGTTTTACTGTGTGCCTTTGGTAAGTCACTTAACTTCTTTGAGCCTTGGTTTTCTCATGTCTACATTTTGGGAACTATTCCCTATCCCACAGGGGATGTTGTGAGGATTAAATGTGATATGCATGGAAAGTTCCTAGTTTGGGCCTGACATACTGAATGCAATGGATTCTGGTTGAAGGAACAAATATCTCAGTTTTCCCGTCTATAAAATGGGTATTATAAAAAGCATCTTTACCTCATGGGACTATTGGGAAAACCCAAAGAGACAGTCAGTAAAGCCCTAGCCCAGCACTGGCACTTGGGAAACCTTGGTCTCCTCCTGATGTTCAGGGGTGGGAGTGCCCAAGGGGACCATTCTGTTCTCCCTCCTTTCCCGTCGGGCTCAGCTCCCCAGTGTGCTCACAGAGCGGCCCTGGGCCCCGTCACTTCATGCCAGGGCTGGCGCAGAGAGAGCCTCATCTTGTCGTCCTGGGATATGTTCTTTCCTCTGCCATTAGCCTCGGAAGTCAGGGTGAGGCACCCTGCACACTGTGGGGTGTAGTTCAGTGTGAGTGTGCCACGTGAACTGTGGGGTGTAGTTCAGTGTGAGTGTGCCATGTGAGCTGTGGGGCGTAGTTCAGTGTGAGTGTGCCATGTGAGCTGTGGGGTGTAGTTCAGTGTGAGTGTGCCATGTGAGCTGTGGGGTGTAGTTCAGTGTGAGTGTGCCATGTGAGCTGTGGGGTGCTGGACAACTGGGGGGAGGGCAATGGCAGTGGGTGTTGCTCTCCTTGCCTGTGTCTAGCCTGGCTTCCTGCCCCTCCCTGCAGCATCTCGCTCCCTCGACCTTAGCCCACCCAGGTCCCGCCCATCCATCCTCTGTCCCTCGGGCCCCACTGCCTGCACCCTGGTGCCTTCTGTGTGGTCACAGTTGTAGAGAAAAGGAAAACATAACATTGGGCTGTTCGATGTGTCTGGCTTCAAATGGGCTAAAACGGCGAAGTGTTTTCTTTGAGAAGAAATGATACCTAAATATTTATTTTACTACGATCAGTCTTAATTATGAAAATAAATATTAATTGCAGGGAATCTGGGGAATGCAGAAAGAAGTGGGAGGAAAATGGGGATCATCCTGCCCTCACCCCCCCGCCCATAGGCCATGAGTCCCAGCCTGCTCCTTCTACCCCCTTTCTGTCTGTCTAGGCGTGTGTTTGTCTTGTTTTATTTCGTAACACTGGGATCATATTTTTGCTAGCATGCTTTCCCATTTAACATATTGTGAGCATTTCCCCTCGTTTTCAATACTCGCTGCTAACACGATGTTTAATGTTGGCCTAATGGCCATCCTGTGGCTGTCCCGTCATTTTCTCTCTCCATCGCTGTTCTAGCTTCGAGGAATTCAGCATGGAGTCCCTGCGTGGAATCTAGCCCAGTCTGAGAGAGAAGATGCTAGAAACTGTAGATAGCATTCCCCTTTTGCCATGCACGTCTCAGGCCCTTAGGAACTGTACAGACCCAGAAGGGCATGGGGGGGCAGGGACCAACCTTGGGAACTTGGCCAAGACCGCCTACGGCCTGCATTGTGTGTTCTCTGTCCCCCTGCCTGTGACCCCTCCCTCAGGCATCCCTCACAGCCCTGGTGGGCGGGCACTCTCACCATCACACCCGGAGGCTGTGGCTTCACAAACCTAGGTGCCTGGAGCACCAGATCCTACCCAGCGGCAGGTCTTTCCCAGCGGCTCGTAGCCGGCTGGCTTAGGACCCACCCCATGGCCCGTGGCCCGCAGGGGCCAGACTTTCCTGGAATCTTCCACTTTCCTAACCTGGGAACCATCTCGCCTCCCTCCCTGTCACCTCCATGGGCCCTGAGTCCGCTTGATTGAGGAACTCTCTGATACAGGATGGAAAAAGGGTACGAAAGTCACTGCACTTTACAGCCTTTTAAGGATCTTTTGGAACAATATTCATTCTATTTTTCTTCTTTTTTTATGAGTTTTTTTGTTACACACAACACAGAATCCCACGCAGAATGGCTGAGCATTATGTTGGGTGAACACGCAGCGCTGAGCGGGGATCTGGGACTATGGAGTGGGAAGAGCGCGGGCCTCCAGTCCTGGGGGTCTGGATTGCGGGGCCCGAGGACGGGCTCAGGCTCAGCCCTTTCCTGGGGACAAATGCTGACGTGCTTCAGACCGGCCCTCCAGTCAGCGGCACACGCCTTTTAGTCCTCATTTCATGGGAAGTTCGCCTTGCCCGTCAGCCAGCCCGGGGAAGCCGGTCCCATGCGTGGCGCTTACCCTCGGGCACCTCGTGCAGGCAGAGCTGGCCTGTGCTTCTGTCCCTGGGGGTGGGGTTCCTGTTTAGTTCTCCTCCAGACCACAACTCTTCTTCTATCCTCATAAACCAAAGTGTGGTCCCACTTGGCCCACAAGTTCCAACATTTCAATATCCAGAGGGTCTCTCAGATCCCCTCCCAAGCCCCAAACGGCACACGATTATTCTGGCCGATCGCAAGCCTAAGGCTTGCTTTGCAGAATAGGGACAAGCGTCTGTTTGTGGCATGGTCACTCTGTCCAGGCTCTGACCTCAGACAGAACAGCTGGTGGTGGGGACTCTACCAATGAGACCATCAGAGAATCAGAGAGGTTAAGTCACTTTCCTAAGGCCACACAGGAGCCCCATCACAAGCTGTAGCAGGGAGCACCGAGAGCACCGGTTTCTGAGCAGGACAGGGCAGCTGAGACGCTGCCACCTCCCCTCCTCACCTGGGCAGGGCTCCTTGGCGGGTGGCTGCTGGGGAGCGAGCCACTGACCTTTCCTGCGTGCGCCTCCCTCCAGGTCGCTGATTGCTTCCTCCCGTCAGAAAGGCTTCGTGTTCATCGATGGCTGTCCCTGGGCCTTCAGCTTGCTCTGCAGCTCTGCCTCCTGGGAGTGAGTCTCCAGACTCGTTAGCCCTTTTCCTACTCAGCCCAACTAATCACTGCCGGGGCTCCAAGTTAGGGGTGCATGCTGGGGACTGCCCAAAGGCCCCCAGGGCCCCCCAGGGATAGAGGACCTGGCACCAGCCACTCCTGCCCCCTCCTTTGCCTGAGGCCCAAGGCGCTGTCCCCTCACCTTAGAGGCTCAGAGCCAGACATGGGTTGGGGAGGGGCTGTTTAGAGCCCGTAGGCCAGGCCCACAGACAGCAGGGGTGGAGTCAGGGCTTCGGGTCACCCAGTGGTGGCCCGGCCTCGCGCACAAGCATGAGGTGCTTCCCTTCTCCTTGGGGGGTGTCCCTGCCATGGGTGCCACACTCAGGGTCCGATCATCCAATCATCTGTGCTTGTAGACGGGGACCCAGTTTCTCCCAAGCCCAGCCTGGACCCCCTGCCCCGCCCCTTGCTCCTGAGCCCCCGACCCTGATCGGCTGGGGCCCAGGAACCCTGTTTTGTTCCCTGAGGGGAAGAAGTGGCTTTGATGGGTGGGGTCCGCCCTCCGCCCTGCCCTGTGGCCAACGGGAGAAGGCCCATGGGAGGGAGGTTTTCTCCATGATCCCCCGCTCCCATCCTGTGGCAGGGCGGCACTCACTGTCCCAGGAATCACCCCTCAGGGCGGGTCTGGGGTCCCTGGGCTCCTCCAAGGCAGTGTTTCTGGCACTTTCTGCCCGAGGGGCCTCATTTGGAAGCCACAACTCATCTTTCCACTGAACAAATAGGACTTGGTGTCTGCTCCATCCCAGGCACACTGCCTGGGACTCTGCCTGGACGCCTCCGCCCTTGAGTTCTGGCCCCGGCAGCCCCTCGCAGGAGTGCGGGAGGCGGGTGATGCTTGACCCCTCACCTCCTCACCTCCGCCAGGTGCTTACTCAGGTGCCTACTGTGGGCTTGAACTCCACAGTCAGCCAGAAGGTCTTGGGGCTGCGGGGCGGCCCCCAGGCCCCGGTGTCATCCCTCCTGTGCCCTGGGGGACCCATGGCGAGCTGGCACTCTCTTCAGCTGGGCCTCCTCACGCCCTGGCCTAGCTCTCACTGTGAACAGCAGTAATCACAGTACAGTTGTGGGACTGAACATGGCTGAACTATGACGCAGCTGTGTAACCATCTCCTACCACTGACTCGGAAGGCAGCAGCTGCACAATTAGGCCATAAATTCTCCGGAATGAGCTTGTCGGTGGCGACGGTACCTGGGCGGCAGTCCCGTGAGAGAGAACCAGGCTTAACAGGCGTGCGAGGGAGCACCGAGGTGGCCTCCGCAGGACACTGGTCTCGTCATAACCACTGGTTCTCGGAGAAGAACAAGGGCTCAGTGCTGGCCCGTGAGCGCCCCCTGTCTGTCGGGGCCCCGGCAGCAGAGCTTCAAGGGGCGCCCTGTCAGCGAGAGTCCGGGTGGATGGCATGGCCTTGGCAGGCCCAGGGGCACGCTGGCAGTTTTTCTGGGTGGGCAGCATGGCTTGCCCCTCCTCAGCTCGCCAGGGGCGTGAAGGACCAAGGCCCCGAGGCGGCAGGCACCTCGGACGCGGGCTGGAGCTGGGCACCGTGGGCTCAGTGCGGGCGAGGGAGGCTTGCTCCCAGCATGCTCCCTGGGAGAAGACCATGGCCATCTGAGTCTGAGGAGGGTGGATCGAGACTGGGAGGTTGATAAAGATGTTTTGGCCTCACCCTCTCTGCCTCAGTGGCAACCTGACTCAGCAACCCTCTCAGGGCCCTCAGTGGCATCGTCACCTCCGGTTGCTGCCATAACAAAAGAGGTGGTGGCTTAAAGCCGCACAGATGTGTCCTCTCCCAGCTCTGGAGTCAGAGCCTGACACGCATCTCACGGGGCTAATGTTAGGATGTTGGCAGGGCAGCCTTTTGGTGGCCTAGCTCAGTCTAGAGAGAGAAGATTCTAGAAACTGTAGAGAGCATTGGCGGATAGAGGCCTGTTCATGCCATCTCTCTCTGGCCCTCTCTTCTGCGTCCTTCTTTCTCAAGAACTTGTGTGATTACACTGTGCTCCCCGACAATCTCCCGTCTCAGGCTCTGCTGGTCAGCGGCCTCAGCTGCACTGGCAATCTTAGCGCCCGTGTGCCCTGCACCGTACCACGCCGGTTCTGCGGAGTATGGGCACCTCTAGGGGGACTGTTCGCCCCAGCACACGCAGCTGGAGGGTGGGCCCTGGGCCAGTTTGACCTTTGTAACTTCTGGGCTCGGCACAGGCTGGACTTGGCCTTGAGGCAGGACTGCTGAGATGGTCTTCCAGCAAGTCGGGGAGAAGGAGGTGCGGCCTGTCTGTGCAGGGAGCAGCCTCTGCGTTCTGAGGACTCCCCGTCAGAGAAGGGGGTGGACTTGCAGGGACAAAGCCCAGGAGCAGAGGCTGTGCCGAATCTTCTAGAATGGAAGCAGCAGTGTCCCTCCTAGACCACCTCCATGGGGAAGAGGCAAACTCAGACGCGGGCCTTGCAAGATTCAGTTCAGTGTTAACCGTTTTCAAAATAAGTGAACACCACGCAGACCCCAGACGCTGCGCAGGCGGGCCGGCAAGAGTCACGGCGTGGCCTGTGCTGAGTTCCACCGCCCTGAGCCCGCAAAGCTCTCACCACAGCCTCGGACTAACCCGGCTCCTCCCCGCCCCTCCCGCCTGGCCCCGGGCAGCCCGCCTCTCTCTCCTCTCCGACAGCTTCCCGATGATTTGCAGGCCTCTCCCTCGACCTGTCCATGCACAGACTCCCAGAGCGTGTCCTCGGGGACCTCCAGCGCCAGGCCTATTACTGAAGTCCGTCACCCAGAAAATCTGTTGACGGAACCATTCTCTCTGAACTGCAAGCAAATTGGGGAATTTGAATGTGATGCAATAAGCCTGCAATCTAACAGCCTCCGAGCGGCTCAGGGCCCGCATCTCCTCCCGGCCGCGTCCACGCGCCTCTGCGGCTGCCCGAGCTGTCACCGCCGGGCTGGCCGCACACAGTATTTATTCTTTTTAATTAAGCTGCATGGCTGCGTGCTCACCCTCCACAGATACTTTATGCAGCCCAGCCTTCTAAGTTGCTGGAAGTTTTTATATTTTTTTTTTTTAGCGGAGCGTAGAATTAAGCAGTTATTAGTATTCACGAAAAATGCTCGTGGCAGGCTTTGCATGCGTCCTGAGAAGCCACCTGCAGTTCCGAGCAGCACTTGATAATGCTGTAATTAGATCTGAGAGGCAAAAAAGCTCATTAAAATTAAATAACGTATTTGTCACTGTTTTAAGAGGTACAGATTGCCCAGAACCACGCTGGTCTCTTGACCTTGAGTCTTTCGGCGGAGTCCTTGCTGCCGACAATTGGAAAATAACATCAGCAATTCTGCCGAGCCCTGAACGCGCACCCCGGCATGCTCCGTGTGCATGAAAAATCGCAGAGATTTCCGGGGAAATCACAGATTTGTCTACAGCACGTTCTGGGAGGAAAGGGCACCCGGAATCTCCCCCAAACAGGCTATTTGGATAACACCAGCGGGAGATGACGTGTGGGGGAGGCTGGGGTGCCCCACAGGACGCGGGGACACTGGGGTGGGTCTGTGGGAAGCGGCGTGCGGGCATCACACCGCTGCTCGCTGCTCCAGCCCGGCCTGAGCTGCTTGCTCAGAGCAGGCCCCGGGTCACTGAGAATCGGACTGTCAGCGATGCGGGACCAGCGGGACATGTCCCAGACTTCCAGAAGGTCACAGCCTCGTGGAGGAAACAGGGCCCAGCGAAGTCAGGTGCCAGGGAAATGTGCTGTTAATAAAAGCAGCGGGCCTTTGCCGAGCGCGTCTTGTGTAACCAGCCTGCGCCGTCTTTGTGAGCCTTTCCGTGGTCCGTGGGGTGACCCTGACCGCCCCACCTGCCTTAAGGGCAAGGCGCTGGCCTGCAGTCACATGGTCAGCAGGGAGCTGAGCCAGGATTCAAGTCCAAAGCTGTTCTCCTGCAGACCCTGGCCTGGAGCAGAGTAGCTGGTGCATGGCCAGAGCAGGGAGCTGGGGAGGCAGAAAGTACACGGGAGCCCACCAGCACTCAGAGCGCCCCCTACTGGGCAGATTCCCTTCTAAACACCTGCAGTCTCTGAGTCATTTCATCCCCATAGCAATCCTGTTACTCCATTTTGCAGATTCAGAAACTGAGGCGTAAGACCCTGAAGAGCCAGCCCAAGGTCCCCAGGTACCAGGTGGCAGAGCATAGGTGAAGCCCTGCCCCTGACCGGTACTCTGGATTTCTTTCCTCTTGAAATCCGTAAAGCAGTCTACAAAGGAAGGGTACAATCTAAAAGCCATCAAGGTCATTTTTATTCTCGGAGGAAGAAAATGCAGGTTGCATTCAGGGGGTGGAAACAGGGCAGTGTGCTCCGAGCAGGGAGCTCCTGTCGGGAGGTGAGCGGATGGCTGGACAGTGGAAAGTCAGCAGGTTGCACACCGAGGCTGGCGTGGCCTCCAGGGAGTCGGGCTCTGTGGCCTGGAGAAGCCGAGGATGTCAGCCCTGCAGGCAGGGAGCCTGTGGAAGCCGAGTTGCGCTGACTGCCCCTCCCGGGCGGCGGGATTGATTTTCGAAGCTGACTCTCTTGGCACTGGGTCCAGATTTAGTTCGGTGGAGAGCTCGTCTTTCAAAGTCCAGCTCAAATGTCACCTCCTCGGCAAAGACTCCTCCGGCCCCTGAAACAAAATTAATCGCCCTCCTGTGCTCCCGCGGTGTCTCCAGGATAGTCTCATCACGTCGGACTTGACATCTCTCCTTCCAGCCCTCTGGGCAGATTCCCTGCCACTTGCCTGTGTCCTTGCACCTGGGCAGTGCTGTGCATACAGTGGGTGCTCAATAAATGATGATGCGTACAGGACTGACTGGCTAGGTGACTGAATTTGACTTAACTCCACTGACCCTTCCAGAAGCCGCAGCCCTTCCCACTGATGAGCTTGTGTGGTGCTTACCACACGCCCCGATCAGTTCTGTTCTCTGCATGTTACAACTGGGGAAACCGAGGCCGGGAGAGATTTATGACGTCCCCACGTCACACAGCGGGACGTGGCAGGGCTGGGACTTGAAACCCAGTTGCTCCCCCGGGACAGACAGGTCTGCTCCTGGCAGCCTTGCACATGCGTGGTGCTTCTCACCAGGGGATCTTGGGGGTTAATTTTGATTTCACTTTTTAAAAAACTTGCCTAAATTTAGGAAGGTTTGGACAAAGCGTTTGGGTTGCGATACAGTTAAGGTGCCTTTGTTGCAGCCTCAGAAACCACCTCGGGCTCAACGGCACAGGACGGGCACTTCAGCCCCTGGGGTACGTGAGGTGCGCTTTCTGCCCATCCTCACGCCACCCGACCCCTGTAGCCTCCTTGGCCTGGTGACTCTCCACCAACATGACGGAGGGGCGGGAGCAAACAAAACTGGGGTGCTGCTAAGACCGAGACGAGGGGAGGGGGGGCAGGAGAGGTTCCTGTTTGGCCTGGCACGTGCTATTGGTGGTCCCATGGCCGCCCTGTGGTCATCCCTGTGCTCCTGGGGCTGAGAGGCGAGAGGACCGGAGGCTCACAGTGCTGCACATCATCTGGAGTTGGGGGGAGGGAGCGGGGTATTCCTGGGAGGAGGAGGTGCTGGCTGTGACCTTTCCCAGGTTTTTAACATTTTGAGGGATTGATCGCATTGATCGCGGCCTGTTCATTCTCAGCCTCCAGAGGACACGAATACAGTTGCAGCCCTGTGCAGAGGCGTGGGAACTGGGTGCACCAGCCTCTGCAGTAGGGAGGCGGGCTCTGCGGGGAGAGAAGGCAGACAGCACGGTTCTGTGTGTGCAGGTGGTTGCCCCGTTCAGGTGTCGGGGGGTGGTCTTCAGGGGTGAGGAGCCTCTTGTCCTGTTCTGTCACATCCAAGCCCCAGCCTCAGTGTCTCCGCAGTGGGGGTGGGGGTCGGTGCCAGTACCCGAACATCCTCGCCTGCTGGCCTGAGCCTTCATTCCTCTCGGGGGCACCTTCCTTTATTCATTTCTCAAACGTGCCCGGAGCGTGGAGGGAACGAGGCCTCCCCCACGGCCTGGCTGACTGGCCCCTCATCCCCAAGGCCCTCCTTCGAGCCTGCCTCTCTCCAGCTGGTCCTAGGCCTGGGAGTGGGTGGAGGGGGAGTCCGCCCCTCCCTGCAAACCCACCCTTCTCCTCCCCTCACTCCTTCCCAGGCCCCTCCCCTCTGGCCCCATCCTCTTTGGCCCCGCCCCCAGGCTGGCACCCCTGGCAGCTGATCTGAGACTTATTAGCCCCTCTGAGCCGTGGTGACCTATGCCCTCTTCTTCAGAGGGGCTGCTCTTGGATTGACCGCCTCCTCAAGGAGCTGCCTCAGAAGTGCCATGTAGGATGTTTCCTCTGATGGAGGACGTGACCTTTAAAGCCCCAAGGAAAGGCATCAGAGCTGCCAGGAGAAGAAGCAGGCAAGGCGGTGCCTACACAGCACCCTGCCTGCCTGTGGGGTCTACAACCCTCCCAGGCCCCACACGGTGCAGGGGCTGTTTCCCAGCAGGGTGTACGGGTCAGAGGCCCTGGGGGTGCCCTCACCCAGCCTGGAGGAGGCTTGGAGCCCCCTGAGGATGAGAAGGAGCCCTGGTTCCCTGCCCCTGCCCTTGTGGGAGGGAGAGGGAGGCCCCTCACCGTGTCCAGGCCCTGATGGCCTTGTGGGGACAGTCTTCTTGGGGATGATGGGCAACTCCTGAAGGCTGGGCTGCCTGCTTCATCCTCCAGGTTACCCAGAGAGTCTGATGGGGTCCAGCATAAGGTGGGGGTCTTGGGAGCTCTGGGTTGGGGTGCAGCGTCCTGGGTGCCTGAGTGGGGTGCAGCAGCATCCTGGGAGCACTGGTGTCCCTCTGCATCCACCTGGAGCGCTGCCTCGGAGCCTGGGCGGAGCACTGTGCCTGGGCCCACCTTTCGTCTGAGGCCTGGGTCTTTGTTGCCGGGCAGAAATGTGTGGTCGGGGCTGCTGCCCTCAGGTATCTGGTGCTGGAGCATGTACCCTCGGCAGCCTCCCCTTTGCTTTGGTGGTGGATTCTCCTCCCCAGGGAGCCTTTGGTGGAAGCAGTTAGTGTGACTTGCTGGTAGGAGGCCACCAGGAATTCTCTGGAAGGAGGACCAGGTTTCTCTGCAGAGACAAGTCGGCTGTGGGCCTCGTCTTCTGCCCTCACCCCCTCTGTAAGGAAGGGCTTGGGAGACAGACAGTGGGGGGAATGCTGTCCCTGCTCCAAGGCCCAAGAGCCCCAGGGGGAGACATGGCGGGTTACCACACAGCGGCAGGGCCAGCGGCAGGAGACCTGCCCTGCCCTTCTTTTTTAAAAAATTTTTTAAAAATATATTTTATTGTTTTTTTCCAGAGAGGAAGGGAGAGAGATAGTTAGAATCATCAACGAGAGAGAAACATCGATCAGCTGCCTCCTGCACACCTCCTACTGGGCCTTTCAGTCCGCAGGCTGTAGGCCGAAGCTTTATCCACGGAGCCAAACCGGTCAGGGCTGTCCTGCCCTTCTTACCTGGGTGCCTGGTGTGAGGCTGGGTGCCCGGTGCCTCTGCACCGGCATAGCTGGAGGGCCCGGCACTTTACTGGGGGTGTGGGGGATGTATGCTGCTCTGGAAAAGCAGCACGGAGTGTGTGTGTGTGTCTATGTGTACTTGTGTGCATGTTTGCATGTATGTTCCAGTGCCTGTGTGTGCTTGTGCGTGCTGTTGTGTGCCCTCATACGAATAGGAGGGAGGTGTGTATGGCACAAGGCCGGGTCTAACCTGGGAGCTGAGGCGCTCTCATTATAAATAAGGCTGCTTTTTACACTCCCCGTCAACCAGGGAGCAACCAGGGAGCGCAGTCAGACGCCAGTCCACCACAGGGGAGGCAGTGTGGTTTATAAGCCCCTGGGCTGCGGTGGGGGGTGGGGGTGGGGGGGCGGCAGGCAGCCGAGCAGGGCTGCTCCAGATGGAGGGAGGGGCGGGGGAGCTGGCTGGCCTCTGAAGGAAAGAATGACGTGCGGCCTGTTGGCTAATCAGCTTTGAGGAGAAAGTCCTGACAACAAGTAAAGAAAACTTAGCTGGTGATAAAATCAGGGGCTTTTTATGGTGGTTTTTATGGGAACATTTTCACTTGGGGAGTTATTAGAGTTAGTGCTGGTGGTGACAAAAGCCGCATTTGCATATCGCCCGTGATGGGGGTGGGATGCAGCGCTAACTGCATGTCGGAGGCCCTCTCAGAGCCACGCAGGCTGACATTTATTGCCAGTTGATGCCACGTGTCTGGCATTAGTTACCGCTTCCTGTCTTGTGTGGAATGTAGATTTTCAGTCTGGGGATCCTTCTGGGGCTCCTGGCAGCAGCTTCTTGAGCCCAGAGCAAGCAGGGCCTTTGGAGGGGGTGGGTGTTGGGGGGAGTGGGGATGCCTCCGGGAGGGCGGGAAAGGCTTTGCAGGGCCACACTCTGCCCAGGCACCTGCTGGGGACTGCCAGGGTGACTGGGGTCTAAGTCAGGCCCCAGCCCAGGGAAGGGGATTTCTCCCGACACTTAAAAAAACCCTGAGACATACAGTGATTCATATACCATACAATTCACCCATTTACAGTGTACAAGTCGCTTGGCTGGCATGGCTCAGTGGATGAGCGTTGACCTAAGAACCAGGAGGTCACAATTCGATTCCTGGTCAGGGCACAGGCCCCAGTTGTGGGCTCCATCCCCAGTGTTGAGCGTGAAGGAGGCAGCTGGTCAGTGATTCTCTCTCGTCATTGATATTTCTGTCTCTCGCTCCCTTCCTCTCTGAAACCAATAAAAATACACTTAAAAAAATAAAGTGTTCAAGCCAGTGGTATATTTAGTGTATACCATTTTAATAAGCATCACCACAATCCGTCACCCCCAAAAGAACCCCTCATCCCTTAGCTGGCACCCCAAGCGCCTCATCCCTCCAGCCCCAATGACAGCGGACCCCCCTCCGGCTCCATGGTTGCTACCTCTGGACAGTCGTATCTCGGGTCACGCCACACATGATGCCAGCCTGGCCTCTCCCTCGTGCTGTGCTTCCAGGCTGCTCCATGCCGCAGCGGACACACATGAAGCGTCCTTTCTGAGGCCGGATTACACCCCGTGCTGTGGGTGGACATTTTGTTTATGTTTTTGTGAGTTGATTTCTCCCACGTTTAACACATATTTTCTTTCTAATTGTAAAAGATATGGAAAGAAATCATGGCTGAGCCCCGCAGAGTGTGGGGGTTTTCTGGGTGTAGGAAGGAGCAGGGTGAGGGGCAGGGGTGGGATGCTGTCCCTTTCCCAGGGCCCAGCTGATCCTTTCCATCCGGCCCCTCCCTCAGAGGGGTTCAGGGGGAGGCCGCTGCCTTCGGCCCGATGGGTGGAGGGGTGGGGGCTTTGCTGTTGTCACCACAGAGCTGTCTGTGCTGAAGGGGCCCCTCGGCCTGCAGGTTCAGGGTTCCCTGTGGGGTATTGAGGTGCTGAGGTTCTAGACCAGCTTGGCCTGGTCTGTGTGCCCTGCCGGGGCCCCTCCCCACACCCTTAATCTGGGAGGTGGAGAAGGGGGGTGATCACCACTTTGAAGGTCTGGGCAGAGTCGGTGGGGAAGGGGCAGCAGTTATGGGTTTCATGTGCTGTCCATGTTCTGGTATCGGAGGGCAACCGTGGGGCCAGGGGGCGTCCTCTGGCCTGGATTTGGGGAGGGTCTCTGGGCAGAGCGTGAAGTCAGAATGTCCTATTTTCTCTCTCCTGGAAAATCAGGAGGATCCCTGGGCGCCTCAGCTCTTAGTCTTAATTATGCTGCTATGTAAATATTTCCAAGGTCTCTGGGTTTTCTCAGTTGGCATTATATCACCGGTAATAACTAGAGGGCACACTATAAATATGCAAACTAACAATAATGCTTTAACTCAGAGCATCGATAAATCGCCAAACAGCCTGGAGCCTTGAGCAGCTCCTTCCCTCTGCTGCCTAGACCCCCTTCTGCATCTCGAACCCATGCCTTCCCTCCGCTCCTCTATCCCAGGGGCCTCGGGAGCAGCCGCTGTGCCCCCGGTGTGCCGGGATCCAGAGCTCTCCCGAGGAAGCAGCTGGGTCCCGTTTGTGCTGGAGGGATGGCCCTGCCCAGCTCTTGTCCTTGGTTAAGTCGGGAAGCTCGCAGAGGTCAGGGTGGACACTGCCTGAGCACAGATCCAGCTCCCCACAGTGAACGTGGCCTTGGGAAGTCATCTGAAACCCATGAACTTGACAGGTGTTACTGCATACTGACTGTGTACCTACTGTGTGCCAGATGCTGTGTGGGGCAGTGCATGCAGACCTGGCTTCTTGGAGCTGACTGGCTGCTGCGGAGACAGATGAGCGGGTGGCAGCGGTGATGCGTGTGATCTGAGCGCCCATCCAAGTGGAGCAGCTCCTGGAGGACCTGTCCTGGGCCGGGGAGGAGCCTAGGGTGTGCGCTTTCTAAATGAGGCCTGAGGATGACTTGGAGACTCCTGGCAAAGGAAGTGGACGGACAGAGTGGAGGCAGGAGCATGGTACAGGGAGTGTGCAGGCAGAGGGAACAGAATGTGCGGTGGCTTTGAAGAGAGAAGGCAGGTGTGAGTGTGCTGCAGCCGAGGCCACCACAGCCTTGTCTTCCGCTGCCCAGGGCACGGCAGCCCAGGCCACGGTGAATGAGGCAGCTTCCTACAGGATGCAGGTGACAGCCTGAGCTTGGAGGTGGGGCAGGAAGGAGGTGGTGTCTGTGGTCTGTGGAAGCCGCAGTGGGATGCATGTGACTGGGTGGAGCCAGACTGAGGCAGGGACACTGCAGAGGTGAGGTGGGGGAGGCGTGGAAGGTGCCACTTACCTCATAACCTGATTGCCTCCTCACCTGAGTCACACCTGCTGTGGGACTGTGCTGAGGCTGAGCAACGGGCGGCGTAGAAGTGGTACCCACGTAAGACCAGCTTTTTCTTTTTAAATACATGCTCTGTCATTCCACAGCCACCCAGTCCCGTGCATGGAGGCAAGCCGTGTTCCCAGTTCCCTGTGTAACATGGTAGCAACTTTCTGTGGCTTTCCTAGAGCATGTGTGAGGTGTGTATAAAATAGATTCTGTATATAATATTTGTGTATACTCTACATATATAAAACACACATGTAAACATATACAACATATCTATATATATAAAAGCTGAAGTGACTGTTCCACCAGTAGCTGATGCGCAGACTACCAGGGGGAAGAAGCTCTGACCAGTAGGTTAGCTTGCTGTGGGGTCTGGCGGATCGGGACTGGGCAAGATGGGCCTGACACGCCCTGGAGCCTTCCCATGGTCCCTCCCCGGCCCCGATTGTACACCATTGGGGTCCCTTGGCCTGGCCTGCGCCTTCTCCCAATCGGAACCCCTCAGGGGATGTCGGAGAGCCAGTTTCGGCCCGATCCCTGCAGGCCAGGCCGAGGGACCTCTAGTTTGTTTATGAAACACGCACTCTCTCTTCTGGTCATGCTGTGGGGTATGTACTCTGCCCCGTTCTGTTTTCTCCCGATCCTCCTTGAACGCTGTGATCGCCGTTTCACAGCCGCCTCCTTCTCTCCACCTGCACCGTGTCCAGTTCTGTGCACTCAGCAGCCTTTATCTCTGCTGTGCTGCTTTAGTCTGGCCTGCATTTCTATTGCGGCCTTTTTAACTTTTCATCTCTGCTCCTTTTCTGAGCTCTGAAAGCGAATGTTTTAATCTTTTATTATCTCCTGCATTGCCCCCTTGTTCTCTTATTTTATCATGGTGTTTATTTCATTGAATTTGGGGTAATATTTTATTGGGGCTTTTTTTCTGTTGAGGGCTTTTATGAGCCCTTTGTTGTTCCTGTTCCCCGCATTGTTTCATGTAAAGTGTCCTGTGTGGGTCCTGGAATGGTTCCGTTCTGGCTGGTGCTCATCTTTGAATGAGGTGAGCTCCTTTTTTTTTTTTTTCCCATCCCACCATCCCTATCCTTTGGCAACATCTGCTTGTTCTCTGTATCCGTTTCTGTTTTGTTTATGCATTTATTTTTTTTCTCTTAGATTCCACATGTGAAATCATACAGTGTTTTCCCTTTTCTGTCTGACTTCTTTCACATAGTATAATAGCCTCTCCATCCATTCATGTTGTTGCAAGTGGCAAGCTTTCATTTTTTATTGCTGAATAATATTCTGCTGTATATGTGTACCACATCTTCTTTATTTATTCATCTATCGATGGACACCCAGGTTGCTTCCATATATTGGCTATTACTAGTAATGCTGCAATGAGCACAGAGTGCATATATCTTTTTGAATTAGTGTTTTCTTTGAATAGATACCCCAAAGTGGAATTGCTGGATCATATGGCAACTCTGTTTTTAAATTTTTTGAGGAACCTCCGTACTATTTTCCACAGTGACTGCACCAATTTAAAATCTCCCCAACAATGCACCAAGATTCCTTTTTCTCCACATCCGCGTCAGCACTTGGTATTTGTTGATTTGTTGATGGCAGCCATCCTGGCAGGTGTGAGGTGATATCTCATTGTGGTTTTGATTAATTACCTTGCGCACCTTTTCATACATCTATTGGCCATCTGTGTGTCCTCTTGAGAGAAATACCTATTAAATAGTATTTTATTTTTTAGTGTTAGGTTGTATAGGTTCTTTATATATATCTCGGATATTAACCTTAGATGGGCTGTATCATTTGTGAATAGCACATTCTCCCATGTCATGCTCCCATTCAGTAGGCTGTCTTTTGTTTTGTTGTTTCCTTCTCTGTGCAAAAAGTTTTTAGAGTGATGTAGTCCCATTGTTTATTTCTTTTGTTTCCATTGCCTGAGGTGATACCTAAAAAAGTGTTGCTAAGAACAATGTCAGAGAGTTTACTGCCTGTGTTTTCTAGTTTTATGGTTTTAGGTCTAACATTTAAGTCTGTAATCCATTTTTAGTTTATTTTTATATTAGAGGCCTGATGCACGAAATTCATGCAAGGGACTTGGCCCTCGCAGCTGGAATGGTTTGCCTCGGCCCTCCCAGCCCCGGCTTTGTCCGGAAGGTCGTCCAGAAGGACGTCTGGAAGGTCATTTGGCTGTCCAGTCTAATTAGCATATTACATTTCTATCATTGTAGATGTGGTGTAAGAAAGTGGCTCAATTTTATTTTTGTGTGCATCTGTTCAATTTTGTCAGCAACACTTACTGAAGAGACCGTCTTTACCCATTGTGTATCCTTGCCTCTATTGTGGTAGATTAATCCACCATATAAGCAAGGGTTTGCTGGTCTATTCCATTGATTTATGTTTTCTATCAGTGCCATACCCTTTTGATTACTATAGCTTTGTAATATAGTTTAGTATCATGAAGGTGTTACCTCCCACTTTGTTTTTTCCCCCTCAAGATTTCTATGGCTATTTGGGGTATTTGTGATTAAAAATAAACCTTAGGATTAATTTTTATAATTCTAAGAAGAATGCCATTGGCATTTTAACAGGGATCACACTGAATCTGAATATTGCTTTAGACAGTAAGGACACTTTAACAATATTAATCCTTCCAATCCATGAGCAAGCTATGTTCTTCCATTTATTTGTGTCTTCTTCAATTTCTTCAACGTCTGATAGTTTTCAGACTACAGGTCTTTTGGTTATGTTCCTGGATATTTTATACTTTTTGATGCAATTGTAAATGGGAGCATTATCCTGTGATATTTTTCATTACTGATGTACAGAAATGCAACAGGTATGTTGAGTCTGTATTCTGCAACTTTACCGAAATCAAACTCCCTGTTCGTTCTTGCAGGTTTCCGGTGGGGTCTTTCAGGTTTTCTACATGGGGTATCACGCCATCTGCAGATTATGATAGCTTTACTTACTCCTTTTCAATGTGGATGCCTTTCATTTGGTCCGATTGCTGTGGCTAGATCTTTCAACACCTCGTTGAATAGAAGTGGTGATGGTGGCATCCTTGTTTGTCCTGATCTTTGGGGACAGGCTTTCAGCTTTTTACCACTGTGTATGGCATTAGCTGTGGGCTTGTCATCTATGGCCTGTATGATGCTGAGCTATGTTCCTTCTCTGTGTACTTTGTTGAGTGTTTTCATCATAAAGTGATGTTGAACTTGCTTCTTCAGGGGGCCTGTCCGGCTATGAACTTCCCTCTTAGCACTGCTTTTGTTGTGTCCCATACATCCCGTAAAGTTGTGTTTTTCTTTTCATTTGCTTCAAGATAGTTTTTGAATTTCTATTTGATTTCCTCTTTGAACCATTGTTTGTTTGGCAGCATGTTTGGTCTCCACATATTGAAGTGTGTTTTTCCAGTCTCCTTCCTGTAGTTGATTTCTAGTTTCATGCCATCGTGGTAGGAAGAGATGCTTGTCACTTCCAGTCTAGGAAGACGCAGGCTCTGTGTAGACTGTGTGCCGGGTGGTGTGGGCAGGCGGTGGGAGCCGATTCAGTGCCTAAGATGTCCAGGGCACTGGCCTACCCAGCGGGAGCGGCGGCTCGGAGGAGGCCAGCTGCAGGGAGGGAAGGCCAGGTGCCTGTGCTGCTGCCTTGCTGATCCTGCTGTTCCCTTTGTTTGGAAATGGGCTCGGGTGACGTGTCCTGGAACACACTGCTGCGACCCGCTGGCAGGCCAGAGCCCCTGGATGGAGCCCCGCCCACCCTGTGAGGGGCCAGGGACGTGCACAATGGTGCTCACCCGCCCCTCCAACCACGCAGAACTCGCGGTCCCTGAGAGCTCCCACAGCCCCCTCCTCTGTCTGGCTTGTGGCAGGGACACTGGTCCAGGTGGGAGAGACGTCTGTGCTGGATCTACCTGCTGGGGAGCTGTGGGAAGGCTGGTGCTGAGGGGAATTGTGGGAAGTCCAGGGAATTGTGGGACAACCGGGTCTGAGGGGAGCTGTGGGAAGGCCAGGTGCTAAGGGGAATTGTGGGAAGGCCGGGTGCTGAGGGGACTTGTGGGAAGGCCGGGTGCTGAGAGGAATTGTGGGAAGGCCGGGTGCTGAGGGGAGCTGTGGGAAGCCTGGGGAATTGTGGGAAGCCCGGGGAGTTGTGGGAAGGCTGTGTCTGAAGGGAATTGTGGGAAGCCCAGGGAATTGTGGGAAAGCCGGGTCTGAGGGGAGCTGTGGGAAGCCACGAGGAGCCAGCTGGTGCGCAAGGCGCTGCGGCCGCTCCCCCAGGGGCCATGGCTGCGGCGCCCCGAGGCTCCTGCTGCTCCCTGGGTTCCGAGGCTGACGGTCCGGTGCAGGCGGGTAGCGGCCCTGGCTGAGCTCCGTCCCGCAGGTAGGCCAAGCCCGCTAGCCCTGCCCCTCCCGGGGAGGCGGAGGGGCGGAGGCAATGGCGGCACCTGCCCCCAGACCCAGAGTCCCCACTGCCCGGGCGGGCGGCGCCCTCGACTCCGTGCTGCGTCTCTTCCTCTGTTTGTCGTGGAAGCAGCTCAGGGGCGCCATGTCCTCCGGGGTCACTGCTGCCTGTTTCCCACAAGTGGACTTCCCGGGGGAGGGCGGGTGTACCTGCCGCCCAGCTCCGCGCACTGGCCTCGTGCCGCCCCGCGGCGGGGACCCCTGTGAGCGTCTCCCCTCCTTTTTCTTCCTTGGAAACCGCACTAACCACTGCCCAGGCCTCGGGGTTCCGGAGACCCTCCAGACGAGCGGCTTCAGCCTCGGCCCGCCCGGCGCACAGGACGCGGCCTCTGCCCACCGACCGTCCCACCAGCGCGGTCGTGTGGGCACCTCGAGGAGACGAGGCCGGCGCCCCGCCCGCAGTCGGGGTTGCGGGTTCACGGGCCTGTGGCCCCGCAGGTGGCCTTGCTCACGAGGCTGACACGGGAGCGCAGGGGTGGGCGGAGTGGTTGGCCAGGCTGCGGGGTTTTCGTGGCTTTCTCCCGGCTTCCAGCAGCTGGTCGTCAGGGGAACCGCCCGGTAGGTGGCCGGCTTAAGCCAGAGGACACAGGCCACCCGATTATGCCGCCACGTCCACCGGACGGCTCCTGTCCCCGAGCCACCAACCACATCTCTGCCCCAGGAGCCAGGCCAGGGGTCCCAGCCCGTGTCCCGGGCACCATGGTCCTGTGAGGGGTGGGGTCATGTGCTGGGTCCCAGGCCATGGGGGGTGGGTAAGGGGAGGGCAGCAAGCACGGGGCGCCTTTCTGGCTTTCTTTGAGGGTGAACACAGCGGGAAAGGGGTGCTCGCAGTCTGCGTGCTTCCGAGGTAGCGGCCGGGTGGGTGCTCGCTGACCCGGGCAGCCGGAGCCGCTGCGGCGTCATTGGCCCTCCTCATTAGATGGGGGCCGTCGTGCAATCTACTCTACCCTTCTGGTTTCCCTTTCGTGTTGACTTCAGAGAGGAAGGGAGCGGAGGCGAGCGAGAGATGCACACATCAGTGCGGAGAGGGAGTCATGGAACGGCTGCCTCCTGCACGCCCCACGCGGGGGATCGAGCCGCAGCCGGAGCGGGCGCCCTGACCGCGAAGGGAACTGGGACCTCCCGGCTCATAGTGACACTTAACCAGTGAGCCCCACCGGCCGGGCCGCCTTTTTAATTTTTAAATAAAAAATGATAGGCAGTTGCCAAGATGGTACAGAGAGGCCTGGCTTACCCATTGGCTGCATCTCACCTGCCAGTAGAGCCGCAGCCCGGAGCCGGCGCTGGGACAGGGTGGTGTGTGTCTCCCGCGCTCGGGTCGCCTGAGTAGATCCCGTGGCCTCCACCGCAGTCAAGGTCCAGACCTGGTCCGCCCCCCCAGATCTCTCCCCCTTCACTGTCAACCGGCCCTCCCGCCTACCCTCTAGCCCCCGCAACCACCAGTTTATTTTCTCCGTAAGATTGTTTCTGTGAATTCATTTCTGGTTGTTATAATAATACTAGGGGCCCGGTGCACAAAAATTTGTGCACTCGAGGTGGAGGGAGTCCCTCAGCCCGGCCTGTGCCCTCTCACAGTCTGGGACCCCTCAGTGGATGTCCTATGATGGCCCCAGTCTGTCAGGCGCCTTGTGTGTGTGTGTGTGTGTGTGTGTGTGGCCACTGGGGACCTGCCCCCAGCCACATCTGAGGCTCGGAGCAGTCCTCCTGTGTGTGTCTACCTGCTGGGGACCTGCCCCCAGGCACACCATCAAGGCTTGGAGCAGGCACCCCCTCTATGTTGATCTCTCAGACTCTTGCCCTCCCCAGCATGTTGTTCTCTTTTTTGAGCGTGGCCAGGGCTGGGTGCGGCCTGCCTCCCAAGCTTGCCTACTGCCCATCTTCCTCCAGCCACCAGAAAGCAGGGAAAACCCCGCCTCGTGGTCAGGCC
>PVJC01022356.1:0-27419 GCA_004026665.1 Murina feae | reverse complement strand
TATTATATGAAATGCTGAAAGGTATCCTTTGAGAATGAGGAAGAAGAAAAAGGAAAGTAAAAATTATGAACAACAAATATATATCAACGAGTGAATCTAAGAATCAAGTGAATAAAAAATCTGATGAACAGAATAAACTGGTGAATAGAATAGAATCAGAGGCATAGAAAGGGAGTGGACTGACAATTTTCGGGGGTTAGGGTGTTGGGGATGTGTGAAGAGACTGGACAATAATTGTACACCTATGGATGAGGACAATGGGGGGGCAAGGTCAGAGGTTGGGGTGGGAATTGGGAGGAGGGGAGCTATGGGGGGAAAAAAGAGGAACAACTGTAATAATCTGAACAATAAAGATAAATTTAAAAAAAAACACCAAAAAAATAAAAAATAAATAAATAAATAGCTGAACTGAAAAAAAAAAAAAAAAACCTCACTAGAAAAAACCCACACAATGGAAACATCTCCGTGGAAACAGCAGAGCCTGAATTATAATGTAGAAGGCAAGAGTTCTTGTCTCTAGCATGTCGCGAGCAAGTACGTGATCCTGGTTAAGTAACTTCTCTAAGCCTCAGATTCCTTATTTTTAAAATGAAGGAACTTTGGAGGGACTGAGCAAAAAAAGAGAGAAAGAACTCA
Organism: Murina feae; assembly: GCA_004026665.1. Classification (NCBI taxonomy): domain Eukaryota; kingdom Metazoa; phylum Chordata; class Mammalia; order Chiroptera; family Vespertilionidae; genus Murina; species Murina feae. The sequence goes on along the minus strand of PVJC01022356.1, from coordinate 26,783 downwards.
TGTACACAGACAACAGAGTGATGATTGTGGGGGGCAAGGAGGTGGTAGAGGGTATACGGGGGATAAATGGGGATAAAAAATGATAACATTAAAAATAATAAAATGAGGGAACAAGACTTAAATAATCTTTGGTGGGATGAATGGGTAACATGGGATTTAATATCTGTGTGAGGAAGACAGAAAATATTGGAGCCTAAAGATTACTGGAATTACTGAAAATTACTCCAAATTTGCATTTGGAGTCCAAAACCTTCCTAGGGGATTAGAGTGGGAGGAAATCAAGACACTCTCACCTGCACTTTGTCTCGAAAAGTAAAACTAGTCAGGGTGAACTGGGGTTGCCCTGAGCAAGGCTCAAGGTCAGGAAAGGGCCATGAGACCCCTCATATAAATTCACCACGGAGCCCACCAGCTCAGCCTCTGCACAGACTCAGGAGGTCAAAAGGGCTGTAAGTCAGTGCACACTGGGACTGGACCCAACCAGGAATCATGTAGTGCGCCTGAGTCCTGGAGAAGTGGCTGTGTGAATGAATATGAGGAACTATAATGATGGGAGTTCACGTCAGGTTCGCATGGAGGCCACCCTTAGCTGAACTTACCCCTGAGGGCTGGAATCTCCTCTCTGGCCCAATGAATAAGAGCGGTGGCCCTAGCAAGAGTCTACACTATCACCTTCTTCTGGAGTCACCAGCCTCTGTGGGGTGACATAGTTCCCTGGCCTTGAGGGAGCCCCTCTGAGTGGGGACTGCAGAAGTTGAAATGGAAGCGCCCAGGATGGGCCTAGGCATATCAGGAAAAGGGGCTCCTGGGGAAGGGTGTTATTTCCTGTTTACTGGGCATGTCAGGGCTCACATGTTCCACTTTGGGACCCCACCCGAGTGGTGCCTTCTTCACTTCCCAAATTATAAATTGGGGCACTCAGTACAGAGCTATAAGAGTCCTCGAAGCTCTAATATACTGTGATTTTGATGTATGATTCTTAATGAAACCCAAAGACTGAGTTTAATTCAGAGTTTAACACATAGTTATAGCCTTAAGTTGGCAGACAGTGGGACTCTTGTCTAATGAAATGTATAAACTAGGAATCTATCTATGCCCATTAAATAGCCTAAAATCAACACAGAAGGCACATTACTTACTAACGATCCATGAATTCTCCCCATATGCATTCATTAGAGATCATTAAATGAAAGCTCAGAATGCAGAAGTTAATTATATAGTCTGAATATTTAAAAATTCTTCCTATAGAGGGCACATTTGTATGTATGTATAAAATAAAAGCGTGTTAGCCTGATATTGAAACTGAAACACACTTGCTTTCATGGCAGATAACTGCCATATTAATTTCCTGCTCAAAATTGCCTTACACAATAATCATTAGCATTGTAAATGTACATACAGTTCAACCCAGAAATTTTACTTGTAGAAATTTATCCCAGTGAAAATTTGCACATGTACACAAAAATAAATACACAATAATGCTCATTATCACAACATAGCTAGCAGCGGGGAAAATGGAAACAATTGAAATGCTTGTTAATAAGGGATTTGTTAAATTATCAGTCATCCCTTTGCTGGAATATTCTGCAATTACCAAAAACAGTCAAGCATATCTTTATAGCAGAGAAATAATTTTGTGTTACTTGAAGTGACATATCAGCCACAGATTGTTTGTTTACCCCACACCCATTCCCTGCTCTACATCAAATCTATATTGAGGTTGAGGCCATCATTATGTCAGGAAAGCATGATTAGGAAGAGCACGGACCACACAAAGGTAATTCTTAGCAGTTGGAACCTAAGACAAGGACCTAGAGAAAGGTATTTTCGCTCCAAAGGGCACACTTTTAAGAGTGTTAATAATGACATGGAAATAACCTGGACTGGGGGAAACAGGGCCACCTTACATGTGGACCTATCCCCTCAGGTTAACTAATTTTCTTACAGGCCAAAGGCAAATGTCATCTCATGTTGATGAGATACCTTAGCATGTAACTCTTGTTCACATCAATTAGCCTATGGCAAAACTGGTCTAATTATACATCGTTCCACTTAACATAGCAGAACCTATCAACTATGATGTCAAGTCCTTGCTCTCGTGGAGTTGAGGCAAAGGAAAATAGAAAATTAGGAAGTAAACAAAATAATGAACAAGATCATTGAAGACTGCCCTGACCGGTTTGGCTCAGTGGACAGAGCGTCGACCTGCGGACTCAAGGGTCCCAAGTTCGATTCTAGTCAAGGGCATGTGCCTTAGTTGTGGGCACATCCCCGGTGGGAGGTGTGCAGGAGGCAGCTGATTGATGTTCCTCTCCCATCGATGTTTCTGACTCTCCCTCTCCCTTCCTCTCTGTAAAAATCAATAAAATGTATTAAAAAAAAAAAAAAAAAACAAGATCATTGAAGACTGATAAAGCACTGAAGAAAATTTAAAAACTGGGTGAAGTGATGCAGTGTGAAGAGGTAGACTGGTCGGGAAGGCCTGTGTGAGGGGAAGACATCTGGCTAGAGACCAGAGGGTCAAGACAGAATGGGCATGCCCAGATGTGGGGACAGAGTGCTCCTGACAGACAACCAACAGGAACAAAGGCCCTGCAGCCTCTGCTGTGTTGAAGAAACAATTCCCATGAAAAGGAACATCGGAGGTTTTAAACAAGGGATGACGCAATCTGATGCACGGTTTAGAGAAAGAATGAAACTGTGGAGGGGAGAGGATGGATGATGTGGCTGGAGGGAACATTAGCAAAGGCAGGAAAAGTGGGAGCTTGGAAAAAAACAATTCTGTACCTGCTCCGGACTAGAGGTGCTTAGGTGGTGTTGAGAATTGACAGTGCCGGGACTGGCTCACCTGGAGGGAAAGTTTCCCTAAAACTCCAGGGAGATCAGAGGGTGAGAGCAAGAAGACCCGAAATTGGAGAAGCGCAGCCTCGCCAAGGAAAGGCCAACGTAGAAGTTACTGTTAAACCTATTTGTCATTATTACAACTAATCTCGGGCTAAGTCACTGGGATAGGGCTGACTTGAATCTCTAAGCAAAAGAGGTAATTTGGGTTGTTGGATATTTCCTCTGTGTGGAAATAAACCATGGTGATGAACATCTGGCAACCCCATCTTCTCTGAACTCTGTATTGTGTCCCATTAATCTATGTGCCTATCCTTATGCCAGCAACACACTATCTTGATTTATAGACTTTATAAAGACTTAGTTTTAGAATAAGTCTCATAATCAGGAAGTATGAATCCTCCAACTTTACTCTTTTTGGAAACTGATTTGCATACTCTGCCACTCCATATTTGAAAATATTACTTGAATATTATGTGGACATTTTTTTCATATTCATTAAATATAGTTGGTTCGCTTACTTTTATCTGGAAAAAAAATGAAAAGAAAGATGATCTGCCTCTAAGGAATACTTCGGGCTGCAAGTGACAGAATCCTTCATTTCAGTGCCTTAAACTAAGAGGTCACTTTATGCACACAAGAGAAAGCCGGGACATAGATGTCTGCTCACATTGGTTCAGCGGCTCAACAAAGTCAGGGCCAACATCTCTGTAGGTCTTTTACCTCTCCCTCCTGGTCACAAAATGGTAGGGGGGTGGGGGAAGGATAAATAGGGGAAGGGTAACATGTCTCCTTGTCCAGAATTTGTCAAATGGCCTCCTTTGGCTACAAGAGATGTTGGGAACAAAGCAGTTTTGTTTTTCAGCCTGAAGAATAGACATTGGCCAGGAAGAAGGGGGTTCAGGATGAGAGTTCGGAGTGCCATCCTCTGGTGTCTACCACGAATGTTGAGGAGAGACTACCAAAACAACACAAAACAACACAAAACAAAACAACACAACACAGAACAAAACAAAAACAAGCTTGTCATTAAATCCTGCCCCCTTCCAATTAAACTCAGCAGAGGAACCAGTGATAGAGAACCCATCTTAAGCCTTCTCAATGCTGGATGGGAACCAGCTCAGTGCCTCTGCTCTGCCTCTCCCTGTCTTGAGAATTAACTCTCCCCAGCATTCCACAGAAGGCACACAGTCCTGGGGAGTCAGAGGGGCCATCTAGAAAAACAAACCTAGCCTATTGCTTAAGGACAAGAGTGACATTATGATGAGGCCACAACATAGCTTTCTTTAGTAAATTTTCCAAAAAAAAAAATAGTGGAATTTAATGCATGTTTATGAATCGCCCATTTCAGTCCCTGAATGGCGAAAACTGGACAATTCTTCTTTTCTCTCATTCAACAAACATTTAAAGGGCTCCTATGTGCCAGGCACTGAGTGCTTTTATTTCTCTTCCCTTTATGATTTTTTCCTGTATTGCTTTCTTGAATTCATATTCTCATTCTCATTCTCTCTCTCTCTCTCTCTCTCTCTCTCTCTCTCTCTCTCTCTCTCTCTCTCTCTCTCTCTCTCTCCCTCCCTCCCTCCCTCCCTCCCTCCCTCCCTCCCTCCCTCCCCTCTGTGTGTGTGTGTGTGTGTGTGTGTGTGTGTAAAAGTATATAACAATATGTCAAACCTGCAAAGTCCTGGGCACCACAACCATAGCTCTCTCTGATCTCCCTGCCCTCCTCTGCTCACATTCCCCTGAGGAAGAGAACCTGGGTGTCAAAAATCAGGATGAAACACATTAAGCTACTTCTTACAACATTCATGTACATTTATTTATTCAATAAATATTTACTAAGTCCATTTGCTAGATTCTGGAGATATTGTGGTGAACATAGAGACATGGTCCCTGCCCTCACTGAGCTTGTATTATGTTTTTGGAATATTAACTAGTGCTATTTCTCCCAATTGTTCACTTTTTTCTTTCCTTGCTCCCACTCAAATAGCTAGGCTGTGTTTAGTGCCTCAGGGAACAGAATAAGCAAAAAGCAGGGGAAAAAGCAAACTTCCTGTATTTTAGTGGATTAGACATTCCACTAGACATAGGGAAAATGCCAGCACAAACAGGGCTTCGCCTCACACACTCCAGTAGATCAGAAAGATTTCTCTAAGCTGAAAGACGGAAGAGAGTCAGAGGGCAAGGGATTCCCATGCAGCCGACTGGGGAGAGGAGAGAGCCACCAGACCTGAAGGGGCATGAATGAGTTCAAGCTGAATCTCTACCAAAGATCCTGGCGAAGGGACTGTGTGTGGAGCTAGGACCAGATGATAGCCAAGGGCGTGTCTGCCAACACAACCTACACCCACACCTGAGCCCATACCAACCATCCTTTCCCCAGGCATCCCACTTCCATGCTTGCCTCTGCTTCCTGGGCACACAGTTAGATTCTATTTCCCAGACTCCCTTGCAAGTAGAAATAGAGCCATGATATGAACCAGTGAGTTCTAACAAAGGAAACATGGAAGGAAGTGATCTGCACCACTTGCTACCCTGTCCATAAAGACTCCAAAGCAATCCTCCACGCTCCTTCCTCTTTCCTATTCTGCCAGATACAAATGACGGCTCTAAGGACCTAGGGGATGGCACAGCCAAAAGAGGGAAGGAGCCTGAGTCCCTGAGGCCCTGCTTGGAAGAGCCCCCGGGTTTCTGGCCCCACTCTGACCAGACACATTTGCATTTGTGAACAGAAGTTAAGTTTTATTATGTCAAGCCACTAAAATATTGCAGTTTGTTACAGAAATGTCAACCTACTCTGAAAAATATTCTGAGCAAACCCCCAGCTCAAGTAGCACTTTTCTGTTCCTGGACTTAAGTTTACTTCTAATCCAACTTGCTCATAAGGACAAGCACCCCACTGCAAAATACCGGGACACGGTGAGCACCTCCCAAAGGAAGGTGGGGCCCTCACGATATACCATGGTGGTATGATGGTAAGGGAGAGAAAGGTCCTACTCTGAAGCTAAACAGAACCTCCTTAAGGTTCTTCTAAAGCTAGGGGAGTGATTAAAAACATGAGCATCGCATGGGATAGAAAGGTAGAGAAAGATGAAACAAGTAAATGTAGAGTTGTATGTAGAAGTACAATTATGCTGAGCTCTATGGAGGAAAAATACAAATAGTCTGGGGAAAATAACAAGTGGAGATATAACTCATATTAGGAAGAGCGAATGAATGAAGGCTTCTGAGGAAGGAATAGTTGAACTGAACCCTAAAGAGGGCATCAGAGTCAAGCAGATTAAGATTTGGGGGATAGCATTCCAGGCAAAAGGAACAGGATGTGCAAAGACTCTGAGAAAGGAAAGAGGTTACCTCAATTGCATACCTCTCAGTATAGCTGAGATGTAGGGAGAGGAGGCAAAGGATATGAGATGAGGATGAAGACATAGGCAGAGGCAAATTCATACTACCCACACACGCCTGGTTCTTGATTTTACATTTTACTACAAGACCCTAGGAAGAATCTGAAGCAGGAATCAAGATAGAGATTGCATTTTTACAGTCTCAAACTGGCCCAGATGGAGACTGGTTGGGAGGGAGTCAAAAATTGGAAGGAGTGAGCCATGTAGAGGCTATTTCAGAAGAGTGGGCAAGAGATAATTCATGCTGAGTGGTACGCCCATGAGGAGTGGCAGCATGGATATGGAAACAGGTGGATTTAAGGCATGCTTGGTAAGTTAAATGGAATAGCAACTCCTGGGTTCAATATCTTTAAACTCTAGTGAGAGATGGGGGCAGGTAATAAGTTCTAAGCTGAGCCCTAAGGTTGAGAGGATATGGCAAACAATAGTAACAGCAGCTTCTCCTGTATATCTGAACAATCCCCCTTGGAGCACGTGGTGTGAAGATTAGAGGATGCCAGGAAAGTGGGGCTTGGAGTCAGAAGGTTGTCCTCCAATTGGGTAGGTGGTGGTGTGCTCACTCAAATGTGTTGCCGGGCCAGAAGGGACAGAACCTGATTAGCTAAGCAACTTGGAAACCTAACAAATAAGGACCCTATTCAGACATGATCTAAGCCCCATGGAAGAAGGGTGGTACTCCAATAATTTCATCATTTGCCTGTTCTCAATAGCTATCGGTAATAGAAGAAGAATAGCTAACATTATGAAAATCTTTGTGCCATACCCTGCGCTAAGGAAGGTGAACACATTCTTACGTTCACTGGGGCTCTGTGAGGTAAGTACTATTACAGCAGTTCCTCAAGCAATACTGTTTCCTTCCATGTCATTTTGTTATCATGTTGGTAAGATACCTTTGAATGTAACTCTTGTTCACATCAATTAGCCTATGGTAAAATTGGTTTAGTTACATCGTTCCATTTAACGTAGCAGAACCTATTAACTATGATGTTAAATTCAGGCCTACTATACTACCCTTGTTTACTAACACTAAGGCTTAGAGGTTAGCGGTTCTCAACCTGTGGGTCGCGACCCCTTTGGGGGTTGAGTGAGCCTTTCACAGGGGTCGCCTAAATACATCCTGCATATCAGATATTTACATTATGATTCATAACAGTAGCAAAATTATAGTTATGAAGTAGCAACAAAAATAATTTTATGGTTGGGGGTCACCACAACATGAGGAACTGTATTAAAGGGTCACGGCATTAGGAAGGTTGAGAATCACTGGTAGTACCTTATCCGAGGCCATCTCTAGTAAGGACAGAAGCTTATATTCAAACCCAGCTCTCTCCTGACTCCAGATTCCAGGTTTCTACCCATATAACCTAATGTGTTGAGAAGGATTCTGAAGATGAGTTTGGGCTCAGTGGGGCAAAGGCAAGTGAGTGCAGTCTGTTCAGTCATGTATTTTCCACCTCTATACAAGTACAAGTTCTGAAGCCTCCAAGATATATATACAGATCCTATTTAAAGGAAAGTCGATGTTGAAATTAAATCTCTCTCCCCTGACTGTCTTAACATAAAATGAGTGCCTTATACACATGTGTCCTTATTTTAAAGATAAATCACTCTGGACTGCATCCAACTTAGAATAATAAAAGAAATTTGTAATCATACTTTATTATTTTATAGGATAACATATTCATATTCTAATGTCCGGCTGTGTTCTTTAGACCAACTAACTAGAAGAAATGTTATTTGAAGAATCTGGTATATGAGGGCCTCTAGACCCCTTAACACAAGAATTCTAAAATCATTATGAAAGACTAAAATCTTACTTTGGGAGCCTCTTTAGAGCTCAACTGAGGAGTCACATCAGGCTAGAAAATGGCTCTGGGATGAAGCCAAGCTTTGAGCTGTCAGGGAAAGGCTGCCCTGAAAAAGAGTTACATCGTCTCTGGGAACCCAGTGTGAACTGGTATAAACTAACATCCTTGTTCGTGGATGCTCTCATTAAAAAAAGAGAGAGAGAGAGCATTTTTAATTACCAGTGAGGTTTTTGTCTCTTCACCCCTTTTCCTGACCCCAGTGGGGGAAAATGTTTATTCTTCTGATATAATTTCTCCTTTATGTCACCAAATGTCTTATGACAGTATTACATTGGATAGAACTCTTATTGAGAAGTTGCCAACAACCAAAAGATAATTAGCTTAGCTTTCCAAGCATATAAAAAACAGAGTGCATTATGCACAATTCATTGGAAATAGTGCTCATGCTCATATCTCAGTGAAATTTTCAGGGGTTGTAAACAATTCCACATCTTAAAGAATGCTTTGTGCAATGGATATTTTTGCTGAAAGGCGATAGGTCCTTCACTTTTGGGGGATAGAAGAGAGGCAGAACTACACAGGGATCAACGGACACTCATGAAACATCTCTTTGGGCAGGCACACTGCTAAACTCTGGGAATACAAAGGAGAATGAGACCTAAAAGAATTAACAGTCGGATAAAGAAGGGAGAGGAGACTATACAGCAACCCTGATAGTGAGTAAAAAGAGGTTAGTATATAGATAGTAGTAGTTCTCATAGTTGTGTCCTTAGGTCAACAGCTGGAAACTTGTTAGAAATGCAAATTCTCGGGCCCTACATGAAACCTACTGTTCTTTTCTTTTCTGGAACATCTTCATTCAATTCTATATCTAGATGGAATGACAACTCTTTAAGTCTTCCTCTAGGCATACTGCCCTGGCCACTTTCTTCCATCTCAGCATCCACCACTCATCCCTGGAAGCACTTACTACCCTGAATTATAATTGGTGATTTATAATCTCTCAAACCACTAAACTGTGAGCTCCTTAAGTGCAAGGATTAAATTTTACGTATGTGTTTATTCTCAGGGCCCAGCACAGTGCAGGGTGCACAGTAACTGTTCAATACATTCCTCGGGTTGAGCTGAAATATTACACAACATTGGGAAAGGCTAGCTAAGAAAACAAAAAAGCAATGGGAGTAAGGAGAAGAGATAGGTTAGAATCCTGGGTGTGTCTCCTATGTAAGGTGACCAGGCATCCTGCTTTTGGCGGGACAGTCCCGATTTTTAACAATTTATCCCGCGTCCTGTGGCATTTTAAAAAAGTCCTGATTTTTGGAAAGAGACATATGTACTACTCTTTGTAATATTTTAAGTAATAATAAAAATAAAGAAAAGAACCCCCCCCCCCCCAGTCAATGGTGTCCCGCTTTACCAATGTTAAAATCTGGTCACCTTACTCCTATGTTGGCTGCACCCTCCTATTGCAATTGAGCCTTGATTACTGTTGGCGCCTCAGTGGAAGGAATTTTCCCCCAGGTCAATTGGCCGAGAGAATCAGCTGCAACCACTGTGGAGGACTAGCTGTGCAGGGGCCAAGGATTTACTTCAGTGGGACTCTGATGCTCTTTGAGTCAGCCCTTTGAGAGTGTCCCTTTTGGAGGAGGTTGGGTGGTACTTCAATGTGGTCAGAAGCTGTGCACTGGGTGCTCAGGAGCCTCCTGGAAGATGCAGGCCAAGGTTAGCCACCATCTGTACCCTGCCTGTGGCCGGCCACCTGATATGAGCTACAAAATGATCTGAAGATGGCTTGCTAATTGTGCTGGGTTGGGAGATAGCCAGGAGAAGACAAGCTGCAAGCCAAGATTGGTTGTCACTAGTACCAAGCCTGGAGCCAATTAACAAGTGGCATGGTACACACCAAAGCCAGATGCTGCTTGTTTGAGAGATTTTAGGAAAGTTCATAGCATGAGCCAAGACTTGCTGTTTGTATGGAAAAGCCACTGAAAATGGCTTGGGTGGACCTATAAGTTGAAGGAGCAGAGTCTCAGGAAATCACTGGTGTGGGGCAAACAGTGTTTAGCCAGATTGATGGAGACTCAGACAATGCATCATCCTACCAGCTCTGTGGGGGAAAGGCCAAGAAAAGGAACAAGGCTGTACCAGCACTCTGAGAGAAGACTGCCCCTCCAGCATTTGCCCCAATGCCACTAACTACTCAGTTCCTCCCTGTATGTCTCTGATGCCCCAGAACTAGAACTCAGAGCAAGTGAGTCCCCACTCTTTCATTCTGAAGGTCCTCACCTAAGAAAACTTTCAAGAGCAACCAACTCAAAGGCAATCTGCAGTCTTCTGTTTGTGAATACAGGAGGAATTGATGCTCTTCCAAAACCCAAATTGTGACATAATTTTAAAATATGGTTATTAAGCACCTGCTTGTTCACCACTGTGAATTTAAGGACATTTATAGAGGTCACATCTTAGCATATGGTCTGCTTCTTTCTCACTGATGCTGTTGGCATAGCAGAGCTGCTCACAGCTTGGTATACTATGCTAGCACCAGCATGAGAATCTAAGGAATGCCATGCTGTGCCAGCCAGTCCATCTGAGACTCTGGCAGAGAGAGGCGCTGAGTGGAACTTTGTGGGAAGGCAGAGTTCTTCTTTATAACTTAAAATTACAAGGTAAGGATGTTCCCAAACACCCACAAAGCTTCCCTAATCTGAGTCTACTATGAAGGAAGGATTTAAACCAACTTCAACTAATTCATGTTTTCAGTCTTCACTTCTTCTTGGAATACTGATTATTTTTTAGTTGACTTTCTATGGAAAGTAGAACAATTCCTCTGTCTTATTAATTTAATTTTTCTGGTTTCAATCTTCAAAGAAGCTCCCAGTTCTAATAAACAAGATTTTATGAGTAAGACCAATTCAAACTATCTTTACTTGATTTTATAAACTTTTGGTCATGCCTCTATGTGCTTCCTCAACAGGCAATCAGCCAGTTGGTTACTAATTTTTAGAAAAATTATAAAAAGGAAAATAACTTGCATTATGTTTCTGGAAATAAGGCCATAGTGTCTTATATCATGAGAATTTTCCAAGTTTTATGCAGATAATTCAACCTTGGATATTTTATGTTTTTATGATTAACACCTTTTCTAAGGTTATCCACAAAAATTTCCTTGCTTCTTAAACTAAATTCAACCAAAACAATAAGCTAAATACTGAAAACATACTCTATCTAGGTTGATTCACTAGATGACTTGCAAATGCTTCCTCTTAGAATTATTTTAGAATTCAGAAATAATTGAGTAGCATAATCTGTGTTAGATGTATGCTATTCATTTTTAAATATATTTGATCACCCACAGCCTAATGGTTAAGTACAGATATTGGTTCAGAAGCTCCATGAGAAAAAGATAAGAATTCAGAAAGACTTAATGAAATGCGTGTGCCACTCACCTTGATATGGAAGTCTGAAAAAATATAGCTAAACTTTATCAGTCTTGTTCTTCAACTTGAAGGTTTTAATGACTGAGCCAAAATAAAACCCATGGCAGATAAGGCATTTGTCCAATCAACAAATGTTTACAAAGCACCTTTGGTATGCAAGGATTGGTGTTAAGTACTATGAGCACCCAGGCCATGACTTAGCTCTTCCAGAGAAATTTGATTGGCTTTCCAGCTGCATCAAAATGATATCTTCTGGCTGCCTTGTTTTACAACAAGCAACCATTCTATGTAAAAAGTGAAGCCAAATATCCTTGTCAAGTGTTTTCATACATAAATATAATATGTAATATGTAATTTATGTCTAATGTTTGGGTGGTATAAATTCTGCAATTTATGTTTAGGGAAACAAAAAGGACTGGCATTTTTGCTACTATCTCCTTTTCAAGCCAGCATAAGAAAAAGCAAGTCATGTATTCCAAAGTATATGCTGAAAAAGATGAAAATTAAGGACATCTGGAAAGATTTTTCCTTTGTATATGGCATTACATTATAATTTAGGCCCTCTACCACATTATCCTCACCCTAGGCACTGAAATGTTTTCTTTCCTCTGGTGCAGTGGTTCTCACAGTGTGGTCCCTGGACCAGCAACTATCAACAGCAACTGAGAACTTGTTAGAAATGCAAAATATCAGGTTCCTCCTCCTAAGTCAGAAACTCTGGGGGTGGAGCCCATGGATGTAAGGTTATACATTAAACTATGTTTTTTAATTTCTAGTTAATAAATGTGTGTTTGGGGTCAAGTAATAAATGGTATACATGATTTAACCTTTGTCAATGGCCCTGATGCATCATGCACCATGATTTAAAATACATATTTACATGACATTACATATTATGTATGTTGGACACAACTGTGTTTTCACAAGCTCTCTGGTCAATTCTGATGCATGCTCAAGTCTGAGAGTCATTACTCTAACTCATTAACCATTAGTCATGCCCTAAAGAGAAAGCAGATATAATCCACAGCAATAAATAGCAATATTGAACTCATCTTTATAGAACAAAAGGCAAACAAAGATCTAAGAATTCTTGGCAGCACAGATCTTTTTTCCAAGAAATGAAGTGCATCGACTAGAGTAGCAAATTCTGCGTGAAAACACTTGGGCTTAGGTTTCTGCTCTTTAACCTCCTGCCTGTTGCTTCTTAGGAAATCTTTTAATCTCTACAAGAATTTATTTCTCCATCTATACAAGGAGGACTTTGCCTTGGACTTCCAGCTCTTAAGTTATGTGATGCCTAAGCATCTCATTCAATATCTATATTATTAACATTTTGGAGATACCAATTTTACCATTTTTTCCACTTCATGCTATTACTCAAAAGCATATCAAAACTCTGACAGCTCAATAATAAGAATACAACCCAATTAAAAAGTGAATATACATTTCTCTAAAGAAGATATATACAAATGGCCAATACGCACATGAAAAGATGCTCAACATAATCAGCCATCAGGAAAACGCAATTTGAAATCACAATGAGATATCACCTTGCACGCACATTAGAATGCCTGTAATAAAAGTGACTGATGATAGCAAGTGCTGGCTTGGAAGAAGAGAACTGGAACATTGATACGCTGCTGGTGGGAATGCAAAACGATGCAGCTGCTTTGGAAGATAGTTTAGCAGTTCCTCAAAAAGTTAAACTTAGATTTCCCATTTGACCCAGCAATTCTACTCCTAGGTACATATGCCAGAGAACTGAAAACATATGTCTATGCAAAAAGCTGTACACAAATGTTCATAGCAGCATTATTCCCAATAGCCAGAAAGTGGAAACAATCCAAGCATCCGTCAATGACAATTGGATAAATAAAATGTGGTATATCCATACAATAAAATATTCTCCTCGTATAAAAAGAAATAATGTAAACAACCTGTCAAAATATGGGTGAGCATAAAAATATTAATAGAAAGAAAATACTCATAAAAGACTACATATTACAGGATTTAATTAATGCGAAGTTTCCAGAATAGGCAAATACATAAAGATTGATACATACAGAAAGTAGATTCGTGGCCATCTAGGGCTGTAAAGGCCAAGGGAAAATGGGCGGCAGGGATTGCTAAAGGATGGAAGGTTTCTTTTGGGATGTTGAAAATATTCTGAAATTTATTGTAGTGATGGTTGCACAACTCTGTGAATATACTGCAAACCACTGAATTGTACACTTTTAAATGGGCAAGCTGCATGGTATGTGAATTATATCTTAATATATCTGTTACCAAAAAAAAAAATGAAAGCATGTCAGAACTTTCTACCCTGCTCCATTTCTTCTCTAGTCATTCAAATGACCAACAGTGAATACTACACTAATGCCTCCATGACTATGATAGTCTAAAAAGAAGTGCCATTCCACTGTACCTCATTCTTTATTTCAATACTCACAATGTATTGGATGCAGTGTAGATTGGCCAACACATAATTCTATGTTACTTTTCTTCAAACCAGACTCCTAAAAAAAGGCATTTCTAGAGATAAATGCTAGAAGTTGGCTCTTTTTTTTAAATCATATTGGAAATGACCATTGCAAATTAATGGCATGCTTTGAACTGGGCATAAACAGGATATCACAGATTGAGAAAACATTTCTCAATTCTTTCTTTAATCCTGAATTCACTCAGTGTGCATTCTAAAAGTGAACATGAAGGGTTGGCAATAAAAAAACTGTATGTCATCTGAAGCTCACTGGCTTTCTAAGTTTTACCTACATACACACAGACACGCACTCACAAATGGCTTTGAGAATCTTTGCAAAGTTATTCACATGAAAATAAACAACAATCTAGGAAGCAAAATCCTAAAAAACTACAATGATGGGGCCAATCACAATCTTACACTGGACCATCCAGAACATGCTGAATGTCTGTGCAACTATCCACAGCTGTTTTATTTGCGCGGGCTTCAGGTGGACCAAAAGATATTCACTGTGAAAGTCTCCATGACTGATTTTCTTTAATCAAATCAGGAGTGTAAATTTCCTTTCCTAATAGCACAGGCACAGAGAACATTTTCATTATAGAATGGACTGTGGATAGATGAGGGTATTTTGGAAATCTGGGCCAAATGGTATTTTGAGATATTAAGAGCTAGCAAGAATTTGTGTTCTATTTAACTGCCTGTTATAGTGAAACAAGATCTTTAAGATGTAAGTCCATAAATAGTTGTTGATTACTGCTAGTTTAGTCTAGCAAATCAGACTAAACAAAAATTGTATCTTTAGAGACTGCTCTTTGTATAACTGTTAACATTTGAGGGAGGGTGGGGGAGCTTTAAGAAGCTGAAATTTATAAAAACTATGTTCATAAAAATGTAAGCTAAACACAAGAAAGCATGAAGTTCTAGAACAGGCAAAACTAACATACAGCAATAGAAGTCAGAACAATGGTTGTTTCTGAAGGGTGTATGGACTAGAGGGGGCACATGGGATCTTTCTGGGTATTGGAAATGTTCTACATCTTGATAGAAGTATAGGTTAAATCAGTGTATGCATTTGTCAAAACTGAATGAACTGTGTACCTAAGTTCTATGATTCACTTTACATAAATTGTATCTCAGTAAAACACTTCTTTAGAAAACCGAGATGCATTGGGGATCTGTAAGTATCAGTAAGAGTAAGATAATTCCGACTTTCTTAATACATGTTTAGGAAAGTATTAGTAAAAGCACTGGAAGAGATGGAAAGTGTTGCTTCTTTAAATCAAAGGCATTCTATTTGAATGTAGATTTGCAGACACAGAAAGGATAACTACTCTAGTAGAAATATGACTGTATTTTTATACAGTTATTTAGCATTTACCTACATTTTCATTTGATTTCATGACATCTTCATGAAGGAGGCAGTATGCTCTCCTCCCCCACCTCCCCAATGTACAGATGAGAAAACTGAGGTTCCGAGAAGTTAAGGGTTCTAACCAAGGTTACGGAATCCATTTGTGGCAGAGGTAGGACCAGAGCAATGATGTCTTCAAAGAGATCTGTGAGTTTCCTCCCAGCAGAAAGACTTCAGGTTATGAATCACCTTCATTTTACATCCAAATCATTATAGGACTTACATGAGATCTTTCCAGGGAGCCATGCTTCATAAATCCACACACTCTAAATTAGTATTCCATAGGCAATCCTAATTCAGGGTCATTCTTGCTAAAAGTCCATAGGTGAGGACTCTCCATCTAGTCAACATCATCAGTTTATTTACCAAGAGGCCAATTATCAGCATGTTTATAAGGAGATTATATTGGATCACTTGCTTTCTCTGTCTTCCAGAGTGTCTTCCTGGTAAAAAGAAAGAACTGGATGATAGGATGGCTCCTTAATTTCTTTCTTCCCCAGGATTGAAATCCAAGTGACACAACCATAGGCCACAATTCAACCCTGCCACATCGTCGATCTTGGAATCTCTCACCATTAGGAGTCTTTTCATGAGGGCACCAAGGGCACAGAGCTGGCACGGCACCTCAGCAGAGCCAGTGCAAGCACTGGGCAACCGGGCCATAATGCTGGCAGGGAGTGAAGGGGAACTATACTGCATAAATAAAGGGTCCATTGATTGAAGGCTTCCTACCACAAGCTTACTAGGATAAGGTGGAGCTGCGGCTCACAGAGCTTAACTAACTTGCCCCAGGTCACAGAACCATTGAGTGGCAAGATTTAAATGCAAAATAGTTTGAGGCCCAATATGAACTTCAAACTGCCCCCACCCCCTCCAGCTCCTTTACATACATCTCCCTGACACACATCCTGCTTTATGGTGCTGGCTGCAAATTACATTTTGGTTTTTCCAGCTACTCATTGTTAGGCAATGCCAATCTGGGGCACTAGAGGGAGACTGCAAGGCTGCTGGAGGGAGAAAAGGCAAGCTTTTTCCTGTTTGTACCCTGTTCCTCTGAGCATCACGCCAGAAATGCCTCTTCATCATTAGCAGGTTCTTCTCATAGCAGCAGTTTCTCTGATGTTTGTGAAACCAGCCTCAGAGACACCTGCACCAGGCAACCTGGGCCACCTCCTCAGAGGCCTGGGTCCTAGCTTCCAGGACCAGCCTCTGAGTTTCCAAGTTTTAATAATTCTAACCTCTTCTATTTCTTTTCCCCAAACCTAGGGGGCAGGGAAAGTTGCAGGAGGTGTTGGATGAGCTCATTTCTCGGGGGCACATTTAGATGCTAGGAGACATCCAGAAGGAGATGTCAGGTAGACAGTTGAATATACAAGTTCAACGAAGAGGTACAGATTGCAGATATACATTTGGAAGTCATCAATGAATAAATAGTATTCAGAATCATAAAACTAGATGAGATCATCCAAGGAGTGATCATAAAAAAAGAATACATAAATGTTGCTCTGCTCATGTGTGTGTATGTGTGTGTGATAAGGTTTAGCTGGATTAATACTAAGAGTTTTATTTGTTGAATGATTAGTATGTTGCAAATCCTGTGCTTAAGAACTTTATATTCCTTAACTTATTTAATTTTCTAGTAAGTGAATTATTTTCTCCATTTCTAAGATAATGATAATGAGAAGGTTTATATTTGTCAAACATCATAGAATTAGTAAATGATAAAACCCATGTTCTTAACCTTCATCTTATATTACATATATATATATATATGCATATATATATATAAAATCTAATAAAAGAGTAATATGCAAATTGACCCTCACTCTGTTACACCCACAAGCCATGCCCACCAACCAATCAGGAGCAGATATGCAAATTAACTCAACTAAGATGGCAGCGGCCACAGAGCTGGAGTTGCCCCAAGCAATGGAGGAAGCCAGGGCCCTGTGGGCCCTGAGCTCTACTCAAGGCTACAAAGTTTCAATTATAGAAGATAAACCCCAGATACCTGCCGGGCTGGGACCTTGGGTTGCCAGGGGCAACCCAGGCTTCGAGATGGGGACCAAGGCAACAAAGTTTCAATTATAGAAGTTACATAAATCCCAGATACCTGCTTTCAGCCAGGCACCCCAGTAGGGACCCGAACCCTGAAGGAGCTATGGGCAGCCTAAAATGGCCATAAGCCCCTCACCCAGACTGGCCAGGAACGCCAGCAGGTGGACATCCCCTGAGGGGTCCCAGACTGCAAGAGGTCACAGGCTGGGTTGAAGGACCCCCTCAAGTGCACAAAAATTTGTGCATCGGGCCCCTAGTATATATATATATGCCCAGCGACCAAAATGGCAGAATGACCGGAATGACCAGAACGACCGGTGGCTATGACATGCACTGTGGTAGCCAACCAGCCTGATCCAGGCCCCGATCACCACACCCTGAAGGCCAGCCCAGCCCCTGATTGGCCCTCAACACCCCAATGGGGAGGGGCAGCTGGCCAATTGCCCATGGCCCCTTCCCCTCACCAGCCAGCCCGATGGGCCCCCATCAGGCAGGCCAGCCAGACCCCACCTATGCACAAATTCGTGCACTGGGCCTCTAGACTAATATAAAAATTGAATGCCTGTTGGTCATTCTAATACACAATAAGCACTTAATGAAATGCCCCCCAACACACACCCACACCTACACTACATACCAGCTTATGCCGTGGACAGTAACATGTTTGACCACAACTTTGAGATTATCATGGGCATGTTAATAATCATAATGACTCTTCTACCCAACAGAGCAATTATCAGGGCCAAATGAGGAGATGTCTAAAGAAGTGGATCATACTTGTTAGAGAGCATTATCACTATCACTTGAAACTGAGCCTGTGTTTTATGAATATGATAGAATCAGATCAAATGAGTTCTGCTCATGAAATGCACACTCCAGTTGCACAGAAGTATTGCACTTCAGAGAAATGCTATTCTCTGTGTGAGATATTTAACTTTTTCTTAGGACTAATATTTCAATAACTGGCTTCTCAGAAACTGGGACATAAATGGAAATACATGCAGAAATAAAAATAGAAAATTTCCAAAATGGCAAGAATTTTTTTAAATCAAAATTTTGAATTGTGTGGGGATTTTTCAGTTATCACTATTAGAATATCTCAGCATCCAATTGCCTTTTAAGTTCATGAGCTACTATAAGAGCATTTTAGTTGGATAAGAAGTTTTTGCCTCCCTGTTTCTTGATTTTAATGTTAGAAAATGTTTCCATACACACTATTCATTCCCATAGTTGGAGGGAATTTGACCCAATATCTAAAATGCTATGTTTTTATAAAGAGTAAGTAAACAGAGAGACGAAGTGTGGAGTTTGAAGTCAGAACACCAGCATTAAGTTCTGACACACAGGCTGAATCTTTACATGGCAAGTTTTTTAAATGCTCAGCCTAAGCTATTCTTTTCTGCTCTTCATAATATCTGCCCACAGACACGGTGGGGTGTACGACTCAGAAAGGAAACTTCTCTGGCCTTGAGTTACTTCACTGACCACCAATCAGCAGAGTTTTCTTAGGAACTTTTCACTCAAAACACTATGAGATGGCAAATCGGCTAAACATCCATTGACCCCTAATATATGTTTATCATTGTACTATACCCACTAAAGAGATAAACTAAATAAAGTTGTGACCTTTACTCTTTAGCAGCCACAATCTATAATCAAAGCCACACATAGATGACAATAAATTTAAAGTTATAAGCAAAATTTGAATAAAAATAAACAATAAGAGAATGACCATGACTTCCAGTGTGTGAAGAAAATTCAAAATGAGGAAAATGTATAATAGAATCATCACAGAAGAGCTCATCTCTTGGAGGTTGATGGGAGGTAACTATATCCACTTGCACCATTTTATTTCCTGCCAGAGAAGTCAGCAGTTTCTGTAGTCACAGACAATGGATGACCTTTGATAGACATTTCACTGTTTTGTGGCTCAGTTTCCTCATCTATCAAACAAAATTGTGCCTCTTGTTTATTATATAATTCACAGGGTGATAGTTAGGAAATACTGAGAAATATTCCATTCTATGACTACAGCTATATTTGAGATTAAATGCAAGTAAATTAAAGCATGTCATAGACACTTATAGTTATGATAATTAAAAGATAACACAATGAACTAATTTATCTCTACAACCTAAATTTAAGGTAGGCAAAAATAAAAATCTTGTGACAAAGTAGATTCACACAGAATTGTGAATGAAGCTTAAGGGTTTTTAAACATTTTGGTCAGCATTTTTTATGTACCAGAGGTGGGACATTGAGAAATAAACCAGTAAAGTGTTTCTAGCAAGCAAATAAGGCCTGCCCCGCCTTTTTTTTTTTTTTTTTTTTTTTTTGAGAATAAGTTTTTTTTTTTTAATCAGGTCAAAATTGACTTTGTTGCTGCCCGGAGTCTCTGAACCTCTTATTTTTCCCTGTGTTAACTGGACAGCAGAAATTTCCTTGGTCAACTCCTAAGTGACACAAATAGAAGGAATTCTTTCATCAAATTCAGTTCATGAGTAAGGGGCTGGGGATATGTGTCAAATAAATGAATCAGTAAATGAAAAAATCAATCAATGGTTAAAAATCGACATTTATGTGTTGAAAGTGATCCTGCTCTTTTGGGAAGGAGTGATCTGCAATTATTACTATATTTTTCAAATATGTTTCTGTTCCAAAACTGAAGTTATGAAATAGGATTCTAGCAATTCACTTTGAAATAGTTACTCGAGGGACAAGACATCAAACAGGACTCAGTATACAAGTAAACTCAAGGCTTATCAGTGTTCTCAGTTCTATGCCTATGCAGAGAACTATAGAAATTCCTGACAAGAAACAAGAATTGCCCGGCTGGTGTGGTTCAGTGGTTGAGCATAGACTTATGAATCAAGAGGTCATGGTTCAATTCCTGGTCAGGGCATATGCCCAGGTTGCAGGCTTGATCTCCAGTTTGGGGAGTATAGGAGGCAGCCAATCAATTATTCTACCTCATCATGGATGTTTATATCTTTCTCCCCCTCTCCCTTCCTCTTCGAAATCAATTAAGAAAATAGAAAGAAAGAAACAGGAATTTACTACAAGGTTTAATAAGTAGCTCCAGCTCAAATAGAATGACACAAGGAAGTCTGTGCTGGAGGCAGCTGAGAACCAACAGGAAACTGGTAAGGTCCTTGGGATAGGGGGGTCGCCATTAAAGTCCCCTCAAGTGGTTAGGCTCACACCCACAGGCGAAAAGATAAATAGAGTCAGACCTAACAGCCCACTGGTGATTAGGGTTCAGACCGGCTGGAGAGATGGAAAGAAATGGACAGAGATGAGGACAGGACTTTCAAGAGTCACCTCCACCTACAGCCCAAGGAAGAATAAAAGAGACATTACAACACCCAGCCGAAGCTCAAGGCAGCTTTGACTGGGAGGAGTGGACAGTCCTGTTACAACAGAACACAGAGGAACAATGGAACTTCAAGCAGGAAATTTAGGGCAGGCCAGGGCCAAAGAATTCAGCTCCAACATCTAAATCCAAGGTAGGTTCCTACTAAAACTTGGTTAGGGGAATTAAAAAATATATATCCCATAGGCCAGACACAGTGGCTGCCCAGTGGAGTAAAAGCCCTGGATCGACTCCAATACACAAAAGCTTACTTGATTGCTCCTCTAAGAGCCCTCAAATAAACTTCAAACACTACATATCAGAAACAAAACCTCATGATTGCTTCCTGAAAACCAGGTCTTTCACCTCTTATTGCTCCCTAATTCAGCAAGTGGCATGCCTATTCTTCTTGTCTTTTAGTTCAGAAAGCTAGGTCTCATCCCTGCTCCACCTTTCTCCACCCTCCATAACCAATCCTTCTGAAATCTGACTGTTTCTCTCCATCTCCACCACAATAGTAGTTCAAGCCTCTATCATTGTGTGGATTTAGAAGTAGCCTCCTAAGGAATATCCCTTGAACCACTTTTGTTCCCTAGGATCCGTTCTCTACCTATAGCCAGTTTGGGCATCTTTCCAAAATGCAAATCTGATGATGTCATATCATTGGTCACTACCCTTCAAAGACTTCTCTGCTTGGGGATAAAGGTGGGAACTCTTTACCACAGTCCACAAAGCCTAGAATGCTCTGGCTCTTGCTCACCTCTCTAGCCTCTTCCAACTGCACACTGCCCAGCAGCAATCTGTTCTGGCCTTTCTATCCTTCTTTCACACCCTTTGCACTAACTCAATTCCATTTTGCCAAAGGGCCTTTTCATCTAGGAATTCTATTTCATCCTTTCAGACTTTAGTTCAAACTCCTCTCCAGCAAAGCGTTTCCTGACCTCTCCGGCCAGGTTGAGTCTCCTTTTTCTGCGTTCTTCTTATGCTGGGGTCTCTTCCACAGAGCTCTTCTCACAGTTACGATTTTACATTAATTCACACAAACTGTTTTTATTACTATTAGTATTCTTCCTAGACTCTCTAAGTTCCATGAGTACAAGGTAAGGGTCTATTTTTTTTCTTGCTACTGGATCTTGACCTCTAAGAAAATAGCAAACAATCCAAGCATTGTTGAAAACTAAATGAATGAATGGCAAAGAGATGGGAGCCAGAAAGATTTGGGGACCATCTCTGTGTCTGTCTTTCTGTTTCTGGTCTCCTTTATGTGTGACCAGGAATAATTGTACATTTTGTCACAAAGTGTTCCCCTAGCTCAGCAACTCCTTGGTGAATGTCCTAAGATTTGACTGGTGCAGGGTAAGGTCCCTGGTTATAATTCCATCAAAAGACAAGGCTTAGGGCACCATCAATTCTGAATCTTTAGGTCTCATTGATGAAATAAGGATTTTTTTCCATTAATGGAAGAGCAATTTTAATGGCAGGTCAGTTTTTAAATGTGTTGAATATAAAAATTGTGAAATCTAGGACAATGGAACAATAATCTCATAATAATATTTATTACTGTAGGCTAGAATTGAAAGAGAAAAGATTATTTTAAAAGACCTTTTAATAATATAATCTAGAAGAATCATTGTTAGAAAAAGAATCTTTAATCAAATGTAATATCTACATGTATTTCTTCATGGAGAAGAAACCCTCTTTCAAAGTTTTCCATATTAGCAACTCATAAAAGATAGAACAAGTGAAGAATCATATGTTCTGGTTGCTTTAATTCGCTCTAATCACATGTTTCAGACCAAGACCCTCTATTTTTCTACCAAAGTTCTGATATTTAATATATTATTTTCAAATAATCCACAATAAATATTTATAATATACTTTCACATACTTTGGTTCTAAAGCCCATGTTTGTTGGCTGAAATCTGCTCTTATAGATCTTTGGAAATTTCAGAAGCTTTTCTTTTAAAACACTACACCTGTTGAAAATTAAGTAAACATGCTTTTAAATGAAAAACACATACATACAAATACACATATCCTCACAGTTTTAATATATCATTAATAAGACTATCATAACTATCATTCATTGAGTGCCTCTGTGTGCCAGCCCCGTGGTGAGTACTTCATGAATATTATCTCCTACCACCCACTACAAATTTTGTGAAGCAGATTATATGTTTCTGTTCCCATTTATCATGCTTTTTATAATTCTGATAAACTACTGAAGCTTAGAAGCGTTAAACAAATTGCCCAAGGTCATATCCATTAAGAGTAATAACCTTGGTTAAATAAAACATTAATCTGAAATGGAACAATTAATACATGAACAAACTAAATTGTTCATTGTTGATTGATTTTGGAAGAGTTGCTGAGGGTTTGGCTTTCCCGTGCCCACATATTCAAGGTGACCTAAACTACTGGCAGAAGGAAATAACTGCAGAACAAACAAGATGCTGATTAATACATCATCCTTTCCATCCCAAATAAAGAGCTCCATTTCTCTCACTCATCTACATTAATAAAAGAGAAACATGCAAATTGGTGTCACTCTGCTACGCCCAACAGCCAATCAGGATGAGTATGCAAATTAACCCAACAAAGACTGTGGCTAATTTGCATATGCAGGCGTGGAGCAAAGATTGAAGACAGCATAGAAGGAAGCCAAGCACTGCGGAAGGGAGCAAAGCAGTGGAGAAGGGAGGGAGCTGAGGCAGCGGACATAGGAGTGGAGCCGAGGCAGCAGAGAAGGGCTTTGCTCCCTTCTCTGCTTTGCTCCAGCCGCAGGAAGTCCTATTCTTGCAGGAATCTTCCTGCAACAGGCCTCTACTATAATTATAATTCAAAATACCCCTGTAGGAAATATCAATTAATAGTTTGCTGGGAATAAATGTTGACTTAGTCTCTGATTGATGTTCTGGAAATAATGAGTTAGTTCCAGTGGAGTGGTCTTTCCTGGTTGCTGAGTTTCAAGAGGCACAATCTAAGGTTCAACATAAGATAGACATAATCATCAGAAAATTGGGTGCTGGTCACTTCTGAATGATCATTGTCATCCTGTTTCTGTTTCTATGTCTCACTGGAGTTTTACTTTAATTCTTAAACAGTCTCATGTTTAGAAGCTTTGTCTTTCCTGATTTAACAGTCCCCATTCAGGGGCAAAATTTGCAAAGTATTTACCATGGAGAGGTCACATGATTTCAGTATTCATCAGGCATCATCTTTATCCCTGTAGAACATGTGTGTCCTCATTCCACTCTACTGCTCTGTGCCAGAAAGACCCTTGATGCTGCTCTTGACACAGTCAACATCATTCTTTTCTCTAAGCGTCATACAGCATGTTGCCAAAAAATAATTACGTGGCATCATCTCTACTAAACTGACACACATGTCAAGTTAATGTCAGAGCTAGACTGGCAATGCACTAGAATCTGCATTTCTTCACTCTTATCATTAGTTAAGCAATCATATTTCTGATTTTATAATTCTTTTTTGGGAGTTGTGATATATACTTCAGAATCCCCTGAGTACTCTTGGAATATTTATCTCTTGACCTAGAAAGGAGAAAGTTTCCTGCTGACTTAACTCCCAAAAAAGAACTGTTTCATGAATTTAGTTATTTAACATCTCTATATCTACTTTTATTAAGAAAAGTGTGACAAAATGAAAACACCAAGTTTTACCTTTGCCTAATGCCTCTATACATGTAACTCATTCTTAGCATGAGGTCATAGAGGGAGCTCTGGACCAGATGCCAGAAGATGAATTCCAAATGGCTCAGCACTCTGCCATTGGCCCTTTAAACTTCCTGAAGAACTCATAGACACTCTCCCTCCACAGCTGAGTTTATTCACCTCTGAAATGGGTTCATAGTAAAAAGCCTATACCAACTCATTTACAATAAATGCACAAATACTTATTGGTCCAAGTTTTCAAAAATCAAACAATAGACACTTAATTCAATAAAATATAAATGGTAATTGCCAATATGGCACTGTGGTTTATTCTGTGAGATAGTAATTAGAGTATTTTAACATTTTGTAGGACAATTTGATGGAAAATAAATGGGTAACTTAGCTAAGTTAGGCTCACTGAGTTAAATATATTGACTGTACTTTTAAAATCCTGTATTTAATATCTTACTTCCTGACTAATTTTCAGAAAGATTATCAAAAAGCTTCAGATTCCTTTATCTTCCAACATGTCTATATGGACACTTATCTATGGAAGTAACAATAAAAAGCATTTAGTTGGGTCATTTTTTAATAACTACTAGAACTACATTTTGTCCAAATAACAATCCATCTAATTTAAAATAAATCTAGGTAACAACAAGCTTTCCACACAGCCTACAGAACGGAGTTGATTCCACAGAGTTCAGTGGCGCGAGCCCATTCATCATGCTTCACAGTAGTTAACAAGAGTGCATATAGTATGTTTATCACTGTAACACTAAAATTGTGTGTTTTTTAAAGTCATCATTTCAATGACTGACTTCGTTTGCCATAACAAAGCACAGCAACTGGGTTAAAATGCAGCAGCGAGCTTCCCTTCTGATTTAAAAGATGTATGCATCCCTGGCAGTTTTGAGCATGCTTTTTATGGCTTTGTTTACCTTGTTCTATGATAATTCATTTTTCACAAATAAGCTGAAGAGTCTTGCAATAGATAGTTTTCCTTTAAAGTAACTTTAAAAGAGGTTTTCGGATGTATATATCTTTTCTTAAGTAGAAAATGGAAAATATCTCCTAAAATGTTGCTTTCTGACATCTGGTAGAAAGCCTTGCAAAGCAGGATCGTTCTATAAGCAAATGACAAATTCTGAGCATCATAATTTACACCTCTTTAAAACACACAATGTTCCACATGCTAGAGTTGGTGGTTTCTTTCTTGTGTATTAGAAACACAATAAAGTGATTGCTTTTGAACATTGCTCTTGGACTAATGCATTTTATGCAAAAAAAAAAAAAAAAAGTACAAATGCCTAGTTTTCATTGTGAGGTAGCTATACTTACTAATTTCCTTTACTCAATGTAGGATTATGAAAAAACCCCAGAGTAGAAGGTAAGAGACTTCAGGTCTGGTCTGGACCTCAACATTCGTTTTTAGGAAATGTTAGTTTTTGAGAAAATATTGAAATTCTTTGGGTCTCTGTTTTCACAACAATAAACTTAGACCAAATAGTCTTCCAATCTTCCAGGCCAACAACTCTACAAGCCCATAATTTCATAATCTAAAGGAGGCAATTTGACATAAGCATGATGGTTTGAGCCCAAAAGGGATATTAGTTGGAGAAACAAGATGGCGGCATAGGGTAGACACCGTATATGCAGCTGTGAACAACTCAGAAAAACCACAAAAAGAACACACGGACACCACTTGCACCCACAGGATGGCTGGCTGAGTGAAAATCCTACAACTAGAGAAGAGTCTGAGACTCAGAGGAGTGGCGGAAGCAAAGTACAGAGGTACGGAGGCGCGCGCACGGCTCGGGGAAGGGCTGGTACCGGAGGTCGCGGTTCTTTTCCAAAACGGAGAGAGCCACAAGCTCCCAGCGGCTCTGAACTCCAGTTCCAGGCGAGTTTCTGAGGTCCCACAGACAGCCAGAGAAGGGGGACTGACTGGCACCTGGAGGAAATTCAAAGCGGGTTTCTCTCAGCGTTGCTTACAGCAATTACGCGGGACACAGAGACCTGGCGTCTCTCAGCGCAGGGCTGAGAAGCGCCATAGCTATTTGCTCCGCCCCGCCCGGCGAACTCCCCGAGGCCCCGCCCCTCCCAAGTGCGTCAGAGGCTTTTGCAGCAACACCTCCTTAAAGATACAGGAGCCAGCCCCACCCAGTGGCCAGAGAGGGACTAACCTAAACAAAACAGATCCACAAGGAACACACTCGGGGCAGATGCAGTGAGCATAAAAGCTCCACTGTAACAACCCCATAAGGGTGTCTCCAGAACAGAAGTTCTCCCACTGTAGACACAGCTGACTCTCGTAACCAA